>VOMN01121555.1:0-30413 GCA_014899125.1 Orchestia grillus
ATGGTGATGCACACTTTATGGTGATGCACACTTTATGGTGATGCACACCTTATGGCTGGTGCATAGGTTGTACACTATATAGCCACCCTCCTGGTAGAAACACTGCCTCTGATATTCCCGGTAGCTGTGCTGTATATGCTGTTTGATGTGCACCGTAGCTGTGCTGCTTGCAATACAAGAGCTTCCTTTTCTTACCATTTAAAATAGTTTTCATTTGCTTGAATATTTTGGCATTAGATAGTTTTAAAGCAGTTTTTCACTTGGACACAATTACTGCATAAGGGCTTGCTTCTTAAAATTTGTGCCAATTTATTAGCTTCACTGTGAATATGAATCATTTGTCAGTTTTATTGGTAATGTCAATTTTTTGGTGCCTAGGTTGCATGTTGATGCTAGTGAGAGGTTTACCATATTTACCAAAAATTGATGTTTTGGTCTGTTTGTTTAAGTTTGAGGCCTTTCACTGTATTATCTTTATCAGCTGTGCTTCTTGAACTTGTTCTGCCTCCTCAATGTGATTTGTACATGCTCATTCAAGTACTGGAAGTTCAAAATGTAGACATAATGATTAAAAAATTATAGACATAAAGTAGGAATTTCAGTAGGGAGTATTTTTGTCTTTTCATTTATTTGTAGTGCTTCTCAGGGGGCATAGGATGGGCAGTAGGGAATAGAGGTAGGTAAGTTAGGTTTGTCTATCCTATGCTATGGGGACCAGTGCTGCTAAGGGAGCACTGCTAGGCTATCTCAGCTTTAGATAGGCCTTTGGGATTTCTGTCCTTTGTGTCCACTTTGCTAAATTCCGTTTTCATTCCTTCTTTGCTATTTCTTATTTGTGTTTTCTTTCTCTTCCTTCTAAACTTGCTGTTTCTATGCGCAGGGGATCTTGTATGGGAACACACCTTGTACATAGATTCCCCGTTCTCCTAAGTCCATACTAAATGGTCCCTACTCTTTTGCTGCAAGATGGCCTAAGTTACTGAAGCGCTGGTATCATTGCCACTACTACCCGTTTATTTGTAGTGTGCAAAAAATGGGTTTAACTTTTGAAAGTCTTCTTTACCTGATATTTTTGTGTTGAAATCAGGTTTTGTTTTTGTCTGTAGATTTTTGGGATTGGCCTGTACCATACATACTGGAATAAAATGTGAATTCAGTATCTGATGGGTGAAATTTTTAATTCATGATTATCTTCAATTGAGTTATGCATAATTGTTATTGAGTTGATCTACTTGTTTCTTTATAGATTTTGGAAAGTTAAAAAAATTATATAACATGCAAGAAATTGTGATCTTGTTTAATGTTTTTCTTAGAAAAAGGGGCTCCTAGTTATGAAACAAGATAATGTAAGCAGGCTTCACAACTAATTCACATCAAATGCTGTTATTAAAGGAAAAGTAGATCTATGGGAAGGAAAAATAAAACAATTATGCTGTAAAGTATGGTGGCTCAGTAAGTATGCCCCCAAAAATAGAATCGTTTGTTAATGGTTACATTTTCACTATTGGAATTATGCGAAGTGATAAAGGAAAGATTGTTGACATAATCAGAAATTGATTAACATTAGGACTTAGATGCCCTTGTTAGTTGTCTTGAAGCTCATATGGTATTTCATTATTTATGTGCCTTTAAGAATTTTTGGAAACTTTGGGTATAATATTATAAATATGCATCAATACAGTGAGGCTACATTTTTGGATGAGGTATCAAAATATATAAGAATAACTTTTTGTTACTGACTTATGCTTAAAGTGATGTGACATTGCATTGGAGTGCATAATGACCAAATTCTTTTATAAAAATGGTAAGACTGTGAGCTAACGATTCTTAAATGAAGAGACAGGTCATTTGTGGTCAAATTATAGGAGTGTAATAACTAATAACTCATAAGAGAACAATACCCCTCAGGGATGTTGGATATTCTATAGACAATTGGGTTAGGCTGGTAACTTTGGTGCATCCTTTGTTGTAGAGACTGGCGTCCTCAGTGAGACATTGATAGGTTTTATCAGCTTTAGCTAGGCCTTCGGGAATTCTATCTTTCGTGTCCACTTTACGTCTTTCCATTTGATATGTTCTTTACTGATTATATATATTCTTTATCTTTTCTTCCTCTAACTTCTTAGTGTACTGTTTCTAAGCGCAAGAGATCGTGTGTGATAGCACATCTGAATAGTGATTTCGCGTTCTCTACAGTGTGTGCTTAAAATGGGTCCTTCTTTTCGCTCTCCTGAGGTCCTGCTCTCACTGCGTCAGGGAACGAAAGAACGAAAACGAGCGACAATTCAGTATGGACAGTAGAAAATGTGAAATCTGTGTACAGGTGTGTTCCCACACGGAATTTCCTGCGCATAGAAACTACAAGTCAAGATGGTAGATGAAAAAAATAAGCAAATAAGGCATCAAAATGGAAAGAAGGGAAGTGGTCACAAAACAAAAGATAGAAGTCTTGAAGGCCTGCCTATTACCGAGGTTGCCAACAGCACTCCTCTGGGGTCAAGCCCATTTGTTAGGAATTATCGTCATGTCCACGAATTCGCTCAAACGAATACGGTAAAAACTGCATTCTCCCATCTTGCTTTTTATTCGATGACTAGTTTATCGCACGTGCGAGGGTCGAACAATTTCGGTTGATTGAATTTATAAGTTCTTTCTGTTGATTGAATTATGTGGGGGTCGTTACAATTTCCTTTCGCTCGTACGTGCAAAAATATCGTGTAGCATCTTGCCTGGCATTGTGGCTTTGAAATGGCGGAAGTTGTCCTGCGGTAAGTCAGTCCGACCTTACTATTGTGACGCGTGAACGGTATTGAGCGCTGGTGGTGACTCACCAGAGAAAGTGGCTCGCCAGAATTCCTGCCACCTCCCAAGTGTGGACCTACCAAGCAAACCAGATCGGAATATCTTCTTTGTGCTCCAAGTTCGCTATGAAGGTGATAGAGAGACAATAAACTTCAGAACATTCGATGTGAACGTTCCCAGTCTCGTCTCATTTACAACAAAATATCTGGACGCAAACAAACGATATGTGAGCAGGTGTGGCTGATGATTGTGAACGAAGCACACCAAGCCCGGCACACGCGTTCGGCCTGTACTGACTCATAATTTTGGAATTGAAGTTAAGCAGAATCTCGTTATTTGTCAATTGAATTTCACACAAAAATCTCGAAAATTGAAACAGCATCTCCCGCAGAATGAATGTTCTAATTAACCGTCATAAAATTTCAGTGAGAAAATAGTCGAAAACCGAATCACGTGAAAAAATGGTATACACATAACGAAGTTTGGCAGTGTTACAGGAACCTTCCTTCATTGTTGCATATATATTTATGCGGAGTGAGCGTCAGAGCTGATACCGATAAAAAAATTACGGTCACTTCAAAAATAATAGTTATTTATGTTAGGAAAATACCTTATACTGCCAATGCAGGAGCGTACGTGTACTTCACCGTTCTATGTACGATAGAGAAACGCGTGAGAACGTTAAGGTGTCTTCTCAAGCAGCGTCTTAGTGACATACTTAAATGCTCGTCGACTACTACTAATACTCATACTCGTCTGACTGCAGCACTGCCTCAGCCTTCACGTGATATCAAGCATGCGTCGGTATTTGTAAGCGTTCAAGCGATGATCTTAATACCACGTTTGAGTGGTGGAAATGTTGCTTCCTTAGGGACTGAGGAAATAGATTCTAATGTACTCGTCTATAGAACGAATCTCCAATTGCTAATTCAGGTATTTTGTTCCTATTTACTCTCATGAGACGATTCATTCAACTCCATTTAGTTGAATTAGAAAATTGACCACCTCATGCAAAGAGTTAAATAGATTTGAACCCATCATTGCGTTATCACGACACTCATACTTAGTGGGGATCTCATTAGTACATTTTCATAACGTTGAAACGCGTTGCATAACTCGTTACAATAATTCTGTTCGATAACTTGAGCCATTGATACGAGCTCAGAATGTCGTATACCTTTCCTGTGAGTTTGAGATAATTAGAAAAAAAATTCCTTGATCAAATGGGTATATTCTCTGTTTGACTTGAAATTATAAGAAGAGCCAACGATGAATACTAGAACGAATGAGGTTCAATACCTGTATAACGTAAGTTTAGCAGAATATACATTTTTCTTAGTTGTGATAGATATAGAAGTGATAGACACTAATGAAGCAAACCGATGTGTGTCAGTCAGGGCAGAGATTGTTTTGATGGCATGTGCTTGTTAGTCGGCATTTTTTTTCATTTAACCTTGAACACTGTTGTGTTATTAGGAGCTCGAGTGGGATTACAAATTATGCCTTTTATTAGAAATGAATAAGTCTTATTTATTGTTTAACGCATCAGCAATCAGGTGTATTTATTTAATGGTATTGGTTGTGACAAGTGCTTCATATCAAGTAGATGTATCTGTGCTGTGTTGCAGGCAAAATCTTTTTACCCCTAAATGTCTCCCTTTCGATTGGAAAAGATGGGAAAATGTACTTCCGGGGATCGTCCTTGAACATCTTTGGGGAACTTCGCATCACCGGGAAAATATAGAGTTGCTAAGCTTCCCTGGGACGGTCCCTAATAATGTCCAACCTCTGCAGTGTATTTCAAACCCTAATATCTTGGGCCTATGTTATTTGGTCAGTGCTGCGATCCTCCAAGAATTGGATTATTATTTTTCTAACGTTAACAATCCGAGCGCTATTGCTTCTCGATGTACCAGAAGATATTTAAAAAAAATTATTTATCCATGCGTTAATGCATAAAATACTCCAATTTCACTCGTGATATTCAGTGTTATGGAGCCCTATCTGAGAACTTCGAAAAATATACCGTGTAATATTGTGCCCGAAATTTATATTGGTAATATTAGTGATCACACGCTGACCGTAGAATTAATTATCCGTGGCATATTTGTGCACAGTGTATCATGCAGGGCAAGGTTTACACACACACAGTTGCGCACGGCGGCACTGTGTGTGACCCGCATTCCGGCACCAGACGTCACCTCCGGGGGCGTAGGATAGACCCTAGGGTTGGGTTAGTTGGGTTTGTCCTTTGGACGCTGTGGGGACTATTGTCCCCAAGGGAGGAAGGGAGGGGGGGCCGGCACTGTTTGGTTACCTCGAATATAGACGAGTCTTTCGGAAATCTATCTTTCGTACACATTATCGTTATGTTTCTTACCATTTTCACACCTTCTTCGCTATCTCTTCTTTTTTTTATTCTTAATTTGCTCTTTCTCTACGGAGGGATCTGTGTAGGCACACCAACACACTTTGGGCACAGATTCCCCGTTTTTTTATAGTCCATGGTCCCTGCTCTTCGCCCTCTTTGCATCACATGTTATGTGGATCGGGAGTTTGAACTAACTTATGACCTCATCTAATCCAGCATCAGGCAACTGTACAAATAAAACCTCCGGCGACTGAACTTTAACCCGCGGTACTTTTTAAATGTTTCAGTCGTAGTCAACAAATTTCAAGTTCATCATTTGGAAGTCATTACGCGTGTGTTACTTGAGACTTTGAAATAAAACTGAGTAAATGCCCTTTAAAAATGGGTAGTTTGTGACGTCGGCATTCTTCTCTCATTGGGTCAACATATCTTTCTAGCTCTTAAGAAATTTTATGGTCCATGTTTTTTCTTTATTTTTATTCTCAGCTACATATGTTTAGAAAATATGGTGCGCCGACGACCAAAATTACAGGTTTCTGAGGTTATTCTTCTTCATCGCCTTGATTAGGAATTTATTGTGCGAAAAAGCTGTTCGTAACTTCGGATAATACGTAACTCATTAATTCTTTTACTTTCATTGCTGTTATTATTTTCGCTGGCGGTGCGGTGCAGGTACTGAACATAAACTTTCAGTTGCTGATATTTTTCTTCTTCATCATTTTAGTTTCGCTTTTGAAAACATTATTGTGACCCAGCAGTCTACATTATTTATAATGCAGTCTGCCCTTTATATGTGGATTACCTAGGAGTGACTTGAGTGGGAGAGAATTATTGTGTTTTTCGTATGCCTAGACAGGGGGCAGCTGTGTACCCAAGATCAAGGAACGACGGCCTTGTTATCAGTGTTATCCCTGGCCGCCCCTGCTCTGCCATTGGTGGACTGGTTGCCCTAATACAGCATCACGAAAAAATGTACTCGCTCTTTGATTGTTCATTACACTGATGTTTTGAGGTGATTTGGATGTTTAATTGACATAAGTGTGAATCTAAGGAGCTCGATTAAAGTAAATAGTATTAGAACAGCATCAAATAATATGGGTTTTTGGTAGCTCGAGTAAATACTAAAAGAGTGCGAGTAATCGGCAGTCAGAAAGTATGGTGTTTGGGTGTACCGTATGAAATGCATCCGTATGAATAATTGAAGCATTTGGCTCTGCCACGTTCCTGATGCCGTAGTAAATTGAGTTTCTTGGTGATGCACTTTACTTGCTTGTACAGCTTCTGCTTCTAAGTTCCGACACATCAGAGGCGACATAAGTTTTACTGTGAAGCCGTGCTGTGCATTTGTTATCTTATTTGTTTCAACTGATTGTTATCTTATTTGTTTTAACTGATTGTTATCTGAGGACCTTCCCTTGGACGCGTAGCTTTTGCATTCGTACGACGCCAAGGTTTTGGTAAAGTATTTTACTGTGCTGTTCTGTGCTGCAAAATTGGCTCAAAGGTCCCTGTATGTCAAACTTTTAGTCTCGCTTCAATGGAGCCAACTTCTACCAGATTGTTCTTTATTAAGAAATTAAGGTGCATGATAGCTTTAAGTCTTATTTCAAAAGTTTTTTCCTAGCTTATTTTAATGTTTGAATTCTTTTGAATTTGTGAACATCATTTTATGTTAGAACGGCGATGTGATGATGCACGAAGACTGGTCATCTGATTTCTTGTGTCTGTACAGAGGTGAATAATACTATATGGATGCGAAACTTATTGCGTCCTGAAAATATGCTGGCAATGCAGTTCACCTACAGCAAATTACCTCAAGGGAGCTCATTGAATTCATTAAATTTTGTTCAGCTTCGCGCTCCTAGCGGGATTGAAAGAATTTTTTTAGCATTCTAGGTTGTAGTTGGCATCTACTTTCAGTATATTCGACGAATTGAGGTTAGTTCTTTGTATCTAAAATTTTCGGTGTTTTTTGTCTGCTGCATACGATATTTCCAAGATACAAACTGCTCAAACATAAGTTGTGATAAAACTTCGTGCGTAGCACATAAATTACAACGTGGATTATTTTCTTATCTATCTCTCTCTGTGGAAGGTCGGTTGTATCAGTTATCCATTATTGCGTTTCTTCAGCGACAGAAGATATCCAGACGCATTCTGTAAGGCAACTGAGATGTGGGCGTGGGTGTCGGGGTGTCATCAGGCTCAACCTTCCTGTCAGTTGCATCTAAAATAGGAACTCGAGTTCAATGTATCTATGATTAAAATTTGCACCCAAAATGTCCCTTTCAAAATGGATATTGCGTGCGCGGAATGAGACCTGTGGTAAACATCGATGTTTGCAATATGGTTTAGTATTTCAGGACATGTGCGTTGTATGCCAGCTGCTAATCTGATGACTTGTATTGTCTGCTCGTAGTAACTTATCAATCGATTGTATGCGAGAAATTTAAAGCGGTGTCCGTATTAATCCTTCAAGGTTTTTATTGTTAGTCTGATACATTTTATTATTCAAATCGTTCAAATTTCTCAAATTCAGTAGCGAGGGAACTAAAGATGTCAGGTGTTTCAAAAGAAAATGATAATATATTGCGTATTTCTAAATGCACAGAGGATCCTGTGTGGGAACGCATCGTGTGCATAAATTTGCCGGTTTTTGTAGTCCACACTGAATGGTCGGTCCCTTTTTTACTTTCTTCGGATCCCATTTTACGTGAAAAGGGAGCTTGAAACCAAGACTTTAGAAAAATTCGTGTATATGCGGTCATGTTTTTAGAATTGTAATTATTTTATGCGATACCGTGTTAGGCCTTTGTGAAAAATAATTGGCAACTTATATAATAGAATTTCTTAATCTTCTTAATTTTAATTTAGTTAAAGTAGGGTAAATTTTGTATCCATATTTTTTGTTTCAACAGCACATATTCTTTAGGGTTTGGAATGTCGAGCATGCACAATAGGATGCTACAAAAGTTAGAATGCATTTTTTGCAGTAAATTGTCTTACCTCAATTCGCCAATTGTGTGTGGTAAATGATTCAAGTTTCGTGAAGCTTTAATTTCCTGTTGTAGGATATCGTCTAGATTGCTACACGTCGTAGAACTTGGAGAGTACTCAGATCTTCTTGATGGCAATTCAAATTTATAAAACATTTTCAGTGACGCAAGTTTTCGATTGCGGCTCAAGTCATAAAATAGTTCAGTCTACGGTCGATATTCGGAATTCTGTTCTGAGTTTTCTATGGTAGTTCTAGCAGTGAGAAAGAGCGTTTTTTAGTGGGTAACGATGGGAAACTTGTTCGTGCGTGTAGCATTGGGGTCGTGTAGTCGGAAACATGTACAGTATTGACCATGACTGTGTACAATTGTGGTCAATCATATTGATATTCATAATTCTTTTACTTTCGTGTGGTGAAATCATATTAAATTAGATTATTCATGCAGTAGCGTTGCAAAATTCAGTTAATACATTTTTAAATTTCCAGTAGCAAAGGTCACTGCTCATGTTAGGTTGTAGATTTTGGTTAGCACTGAACGATTTTATTTTTTAAAATAGAGCGTGGTGTAATTTATATCGAAAACCAAACACTTAAAAAGAAATAATATATTGATGGTGATAATTTTCTTGAATGTCAACGCTTCTGAGATTTTTTTCTATAAGTTCATTTTCTTAATTGAGTCTCGTACAAACTGGCTTTTCGGTGTGTGTTACCCCAGTGTCGTGCGAGTCTCTCCAATAACCCAATATTCAGTTTTGGAAACGTTGGAACTCTACGGGGATGATCGGAGTTAGTCTGTCTGAATTCGTTAATTTTATCAGATTATCATTCGGCGAAGAAATTGTATGAAGTCTGGGACACTGTCAGTGGGTCAGGTGAATTAGGCTTGTGGGTCTAAAGCTAAATACCGACTGTGCATCATCGTCACCGAGCAGAATCATCGAGCACAACAACCGTGCCATTCAGTTCAGTATCTTCATCTGACTTGAATTGACGCCCTCGTCTGAAAACCACGTGCAATCTCTATCCTCCGTAGTAATTTGTGATCGTTATCAAGAGAATGACTTTCATGGTCATGTGAGGTAACTTTTGAAGATATTGATCGTTTAATTGAACTAAGGTGTTCATATTGGCCTGTATTGCCAGGTGTTCATATTGGCCTGTATTGCCAGGTGTTCATATTGGCATATGTTACTTCCAAGCAGCAGTTCAGATACGCGTGAGAAGTTTCGCGTCATGTTCTCTAACGTATCTGTTGCAGGGAGTGTGGACATCGTGGTAGTGTCTTGAAGACTACGTGCTCCTTTATTGATATGAGAATATCTTTATGTATTTTTAGAAATGCCGAGTTAAGTTTTGTGTCCACACCAGGGACTTGGTGTACCCCAGACGAGAGAGCATCTCATGTCCATGTCTGCTCCAGTCAGCTGTGTGCTGAGATGCGCAGGAGCCTCGTTTTCTCTCGTATTTTCTGTGCGGGGCAGGAGGCCGGCGATGACGTCTCCTGAACGTTTGCTTTGGTGTGTTTCTCTGCTGCGTTTGCAGTTTTGCGCTTCAATTTAAATGCTCATTGCCACCTGGTACTGTATTTTTTGAACCGATTTGAAGGTTAAAACTTGTTATCGATGTTGTGTAACCGCGTCAGCCTGGGAGGCACATGCGTGTCTCAAACTAAACTTGGTATACGAGTCTTCATGCTGTAAGGGTTAAGACCATTTGTAGAGTTTGTTGTCTTTAGTGTTTGACAACATTAAAGCTGTTCGAGCTCCTTGCGGTGCCCAGCTCGTCCAGGTCTTAGACTTCAATGTTGGCAGCAACAAACGAGTGCGTCATAATATCCGTGTCGATGATAAATGATGGTATTTCTTTTATCAGAACTTCGTTGCTACAAAGCTCTTATATTATAAATAGATTATTCTTGTTTACATTCAAATTAGTTGAGTTTTGACCCACGTTCCTGTTCAAGTTCTATATCAGTACTGAAAACTCTTATTTGTATCCACTTTATTTTACTACGCAAAGAGATCGCAACACTTTTACGATAACACAACGTGTTATTTTTTCAAGTCTGTACTATTTGCCCTGTGGGAGAGGGCGTTCATGCGCTCTATTCATTGATCCTCAGAAAACGTGGCAAAAAACAGGTTCATGCAGCTGAGTGGCCCGAGGGCTGAAGTCAGCTGGTCGTGTCGGCGAGGAGAGACTGAGTGGCGCCCTGTGCCCCGCTACTACACCTGCACGACCTCGTTAGAGTGACCCATTGTTGCAACACTTGCCTACTTCGCTGCACGCTTCACCGTCTAAATGTGTGCAGCTCGCGGTCTGGTCGCTTTTGGACGACTAGAATGCGATTAAAACCTCCAGTGGTAGAACAGCGTTTTTAGCAACCTCTGAGTGGTTCACTTCCAGTAACCCACACCAGTCTGAACCGCTCTTGCACTTGCGCTGATTTTGAGGAACCTTTTTCCTGCTTCTTGTGGACTAGATCTGAATAAGATATTTTTCTTTTTTTCTTTCTATATTTAGACACTTGAAGTTAAGTAAAGCGACTTGGGTAAACGATTGAATTACATTAGTTTCAAGAAATGACCTGTTATCGATTTCATTCGCTTTTCAATAGGGCAATGTCAGTTCCTTTGTAGTAGATTATGGTTGTTCGCGCTCGATTAAATGTTAAAGTGGGGAACATTGAGGAGCGGCGTCATCATGTATATGCGCACTAGAAATATCGTCACTAAACTGTGTGACCCCTGGTGATTGCTTCTTAAGATAAACCGAGCAAAAATGCAATCCTCCTCGTATCTAGAGGCGAATTAGATTACTTTCTCTCCCATCCCAAGCTGAATGAATGTACTTAAATTTGTTTAAGTTGCAGATTAATTTTGGTAGGGAAGTTTGCGCGTCGAGTGGAGACGGTAGCCTTGTCGAGCTTGTTCATCTTAACTAAAAGTAGACAGGGGTGTTGTTCTGGTCCCCTACTCCTATCTAACGTCGTTGCATTGCTACACCTTTTACTTCACCGTGTATCATCTCTGATACAGTCCCTTCAAAGGGAATTGCTCGGTCAGAACAACCTTAGAACTGTTTTATGCAGCATGTGAAAAATGTGATAAAATTCGGCTGTGAAGGGTTGGTTTGAGTCGGAGACATCTCAGAAGCCCTTGCCATGTCAGTACATGCGTTCATTTTATTTTTTTAAAAGCGCGCGTCATGTGTGACTATGGCAGTGTGCTCACGATGTGCCCTCGTCAGCACACCGCATTTGTCTGAGCTGGTTGCCAACTTTTTTTTACGCTTACGCCCATTCAAAATTTTGTTCTATACTCTCATCTCATTATGTGTAGCTACTCAAGGATGAATGAGGTGAATTTAACTAAACATGTTTAGCGAAAGACGATATTCGGATTGATAGGTGTGAATATTTCTCATGTTCCTCACTTCCCCTGAAATGCCATCGCGCAACCCTAGTTGGGAAGCCCCCCCCTGACTCGACGGTGTCACAGCTGGATAGGGTCCGTTAATCTGCTGTAGGTTTGGTGATAACTCTCACCTCAAATGACCAAATCATGTTTTAAATGAGCCGAATATTTCGTGAGCAGTCGTTCACATTTGGTGCTCTTGTGTGCATACTCGTCCGAGTTTTAAAACGAACAGTAGGAAACTTAATTTTATCGTTCCATAATGGAACACCAGACGCTGATGGGTTTAAAGTTGGATGGCCTGGGCTGTCGAGGCGTTGTTTTTACTCGTGCTCTTGCGATATGAGTAGCCTCATTGTCCTAAGGGAATCGAATGTTTCAATTTGAAAATTTTCAGGTTTCACAAACTGAATAGAAATGGATGGTAGCTTAACTCGCCCAGGCAACGCTTGTAATATAGTGGGTGCAATGTATCGTATTACAGTAAAATGTGCCTGCGGAACACTCGGCTGGAGTCATTTCAAGTCTTTCGGTACTCGATTCGGAAAATGGTGACGTCTGTCTGCATTCAGGTTTTCGCACTTTTCTCTTTGAACGAATTTTCTAGTGTGTTGGTGGCAAAAGACTTGACTCACCGTATTGAGTGTACTTGTACTCTTATATTATTGCATTTTAAAGGCATTTTTTGCGCTTTACTTACAAATCTCGCGATGATATTCATTTAAACTCTTTCTTCTCTGTTTTGATAAGTTGAGAGGAATTCAAATTTTCTTATGATTCGTCCTAGCTGCACGACTAGCTCTCTCTTGCTTCTCCTTTTTAGGTGGGAGCGTGCGCCTCTCAACGCCTCTGGTTCAAGGATCTTTATGATTTCCGAGAAAATTGAGGCGTTGTTAAGTTTTTATTGTACTGTAGATGCAGGGAATACAGCTCAAGTGTAACCTCCATTCTTTAGAAGCCCTCCAGAGCCTCAGTGAACTGCGCATGGAAATACGAACGCTTTTGTGTCACCTCGTTAGTTCTGAGACGCTAGAGTGTCCGTGGCGCTAGCAACACGGCGCGGCCTTCTACGAACACATTGCTCGCGTTAGTGTGCGGGACAATACGAGTACATAAATTTTGTTCATTTGTGCCTGGTAGTAACCTATCAGACACTGAACTAAAGAAAATTTCCTGTCTCATTTTGGTATTTGTCTGTTTTACGATGTAATGACCGTAACAACTCGAATTAGGCGAATTTCGAGTAGTGACGGGATTTGTGGTGCAGATCTATTTACATTGGCTACGTTCTGTGTAGTTGTAATGAACACGTTTCATCCGTGTATCCTAAAACTAACATTTGCGTAATTAGTTGATCGTCGACTGAGCAATGTGCCCATGCGGAGTGGCCAGGGCTATAGTTGCTTCTATTAACGCTTCGATTTTTGGTGAAAGCTTTCTCATCTTAAAATCCGTTCATGCTTCAACAGTTACCGTTGTCTTCTTCAGCTACCGTTGTCTTCTTCAGCTACCGTTGTCTTCTTTAGCTACCTTTATTCCTTTGTTTCTCTTACTCCAACAGTCGTTTCCATTAAGAAGTTCTCAAGTACTCCTATGGACGGGGTTAAACGTATAACCCTTCTGTTGATGCGCGACTATGGCAATGTCTATACCTTGGCAGTACTTATAGCCATTGACTACTTCCCTAACGCATCAAATTGCGATGCCAACCATGCGATAACCCTTCTCTGCCTTGTGAGCAACTCATCGCTGCAGTGAGAGGAATATCAGCCGCGTTGGGAGCTCGAAAGGAAGTGCATTTACGCATTCCGCTCTCGGAGGAGGTCCATGCGTGTGGGGCTGGTGGTGGTGGTGGCTCGTATGAGAATCAGTGCAGGTGTGTGCGCCTGAGGCGATGACTAGGCAGTTCTTGCTCCCTCAACTCGCTATGGGCTAGTCCAGGTCTGACCACTGACGTCATCGCTCTGGAACGCGGGTCTTTTCTTGCGCTTTTATTTCTATCTCCCTCTCGAACTCTTGTGTGTGACCTTTGCCTTTTTCGTGCGTTGTGTGAGGAACGCGCGCGTCATCGTTCGCTCAACGTTTGTTCGAGTTGCAGATTCTTTCATTCAACTGCAGACGCAATTTTCCTGCTACACATTTGTGTTCTCCCTGAGGGAGTGTTGACTATTAGCTTATCTTAGGGTCATATTGCTCGTTAGGGACAAAAATTTCCTAACTGTTCTCTATAAGGGACGCTGGTGATGCTTGTATTCGTCAGTGTTCCTTCACCAAGTAGCTAGCTCCTTACGTAACCCTAGCTACTCACTTCGAAATCAACAAAATTTATTCTAGGACGCTGTTCGTGTTGTAGGCAGGTGAACTTGATGTTTTATATTGTCCCGTCTCTTTGGAATGCGACATTCCTAGCAGCAGCCCTTCAAAACTTGGCCGGTTTGAGTCTTCAGTGTCTCATCTTGAGGTGATCCATGCCAGTTTCAAACCAGTTTGAACGAGTACTGCTGTTAAATATTATTAATAAGAAACATTCATCTTTTTTATACTAACGAAGTTTGTGCCTTTGATCTGTCGACTTTATAGACTGTGTCGACCGACTATGGGGTGAATGGCAAACTGATAGGTTTCAGCTCAACCCTCCTAGTAATGTCTAAATATTGGTGTATGTATTGATCGCAATTTATCTTCGATGTTTAGTTAGGGATTCTCTACTGAAACCAAAGCGCTAACCGGCTGGAATTTTTCGACTAGTAATTAGTTGCAAGGCCTCGCTGGAATGTATCTAATGTGACCGAGAGTTCATCGTATACTTGGACTCAAACGACAAGTGTGATTAAATACTATAGCATAGATATGATAATTGCCTGCTAGCGTCTACTTTTTTCCCTTGAGTTTGACTGCAGACCATTGTAGTGCAAAGGATACGGCATGGATGGAGAACTGCATGGGTTTTTCTTTACGGGAGAGTGTTGTAATTCACGAGACTTTAAATTCTCGAGGGCTCGTATTCGCCACAACTCTTTTGAAATCTTGGGTAGTAATTCACAATTTTACATCACTTGTTCATGAAGGTCACAGATCATACCAGCTTTCCGATTGGTTTGTAACTATCATTCGCTATTCGTGCATTAGGGCGCTCTTCTGTACTTGAAGATACATTAGGATAGGCACTAGTTCCTACCCGCGACTGCTGACTTAATGCCCGCATGCTCAATTCGCGATGGTAGTAAAGTTCTCGAGCGCTGGCTCTACGCTGTATTGTGTACTTGTTCGTACTGGTGGATGAATCTTGATCTTTCGTCGTGATATCCCCGCATTTAAAGCGAAGGAACTCAACAAGGCCTGCTGATTTCTTGAGTAGTTGTTGCTTACGTTACGACCATGAAGAAGCTTAAACACCGAGGCGTACTTTTTACGTCGGATGTGGTGTAAAACTCTTGTCAACTTGTGCTTAACTAACCTAACCTAACCTAACCTAACCTAACCTAACCTAACTTAAGGAGAATAGTTTCGTCCGAGGAAAACTCTCTCTAGTTAAAGTTGAAGTTTTCGTACCTAGTTAAGGCGATAAGACTCGTTCTCAGTCGAACGTACTAGCTTGCTCGTTTGTGATGATGTTGCGTCTCGAAGTAATGAACTGATCGGTTGTATCTTCTGGGATATTTCTTGGCTAAAATTAGCTGCCGTTTGCTTGACCCTCGTCACTGGTGAAAAGTGCGATGACTCAGCTTCTCTTCTGAACCCCCCAGCGTATTGTGTTGCTGATGCTTGAGTCGATTCTTTTGTTCGATGGAAAGTAGGGGACGGCTTCCCTGGGTACCACTAGGTGGCAGTGGAACTCCTGTTCGTTCCGTCCGTACTTGCTGATGACGTCGTGGGTACTTTATGAACATCATGCTTCTTTTCGAGTATCTCAGTTCGTTTTCCCGTGACGATTGCTACTAATTTTTATAACTTAACCTGCCCTAAAATTTGAGGCTTTCGAAAACAAATTCGTTCGGGTTCTCACCGAGAGAAGAAGGCTGTAACATTGATTTACGCGCCTTACTTTGACCCGAACTGAACTATCTTCTACTCGATAAGGACCACTCAATCCTGAACAACCTTAGAATTAATACAATAATATTCATCCTGTCCTGTTGTACAGTACAGGATGAACATGCTTACGATTTCATAAAATGCGAAGGACTATTTGCGCGATGTTTCGTCATCCAAAAAAAAAAGAGTTGTTCCTTGAAGGGTTAACGACCACACGAGGCTGCACTTTAAATTTTGATTGGCCACCCGAGGATGGTATCGAGTGGAGGACTGGACTGCTGGCCACGTGACCCTAGCATGGGTGGGTGCTGCTGGGAGGCATAAAGAGGCACTCATTCCTCTCCGTGTGCGAGCGGCGTGTCTGCTGTTTTGATTTTGCAATTTGCATGGTGACCAGGTTAGGCTGAATGGGTTGTGTGTCTCTTAGGGGGAGCCTTGAATGATTTTCCTCGCAAACTTCAGTTGCATTGGCGAGTAGGCGACAGAGTTTCGCATGCTCATATGAATCTAAAGGACTTGAATGGGGGAATTCTATTTTTCTCATTTCGTTTTGTTAAATCTGGTGCAGTGTGCAGCGGTTCGCTTGCTCCTTTTTGAGCATGACTCACGTGTTGTTCACACAAGCGGCTGCTGCTGCTGCTGGGGTGCACGCGATCTAAATATGAGGATGACATCACCTGAGCTGCTGCATCTGCTGCTGCTGCTGCTCAACTCGCACGTATCCCGCCTGGCAACTGCTAAGCAGCATGCAGGCGCTCAACGCCACATCTGGCACTCGATAGGATCTACTATGGGGTTTTAACCAGCTTACTCGTATTCTTTAACGAGACAGCTACTCCGAGTCGGCATCTCCTAATGTGCCCTATATATATCGCGTTCTCTGTCTCATTCCGTAGTATTCCCTGCCACGAGTCGTTCGTCATTTGCTCGCTTGATTATAGCGGTGTTCGATTTTCGTAGTGCTTTGTTGATGTTTTCCGGTAATTTCTCGAGCTGTAAATTATGGGTACTACAGCCGTATTTTGTTCATACGTTTCTGAGTTTTACATTGCTATGCTATTAGTTAGTAAATCGACAGGGCTGGCTCATTCGTATAATTCAAACGTTATGATGTATTTGCTGTATCCTTACCTGTGTGCAACGAGAAAGTTTGGACTGACCTAAGCCCTTTTTACATTCCATTTTCGAAAAGGAAAAAGTGCATCATTTGCCATCATTGTGTGCTCTGAAACACTTCAATGACACGACTTGTGTTCATGCAATGCGGGCTCCCAAGCCTCAAATTCGCTCTCATGTTCGAATAAGCGAGTTGCTACCATAACGATACAGTGCCTCTATTTATTTTTGTTCAAATTGATGTCTGTTGTACGCATTACTGCGATCGATGTGTAGTCTCTCTCGGTACGTGACTTGTTCTCAGAATTTGTTCATCCGTCTTAAGTCACCTTCTGGCCAATGTAATTCAGTCGTTGGTAAATCAGTTCTGCGAAAGGGGCTATTGTCTACAAGCTTTGAATGGTGAATGTGGTTGTACTAGAGATACCTGTTCGCTGCTTTTCCCCTGACCTTGCTTGGTTAGTTATTACGTATTTCCGTAATTTAATATCACGGCATCTCAACATAATCGTTGGCAACATTTTCAGAAGATCTAGTAATTTTGTATCATTGCTCGTGGGATGTTTTCGTGGCTTAGGGTGCCCGCACACTAAAAGCGTTAAAGCGAGAAGATGGCATGCGAGAATGCAAGAGTGGCTTGAGAACACGGTAATGCATTCAAGTGCACACACCAAAAGCGTGCATGCGCGAGATTGCAAGCGTGCTGAAGATGGTCTTTTAGTCTTTCATGCACTCTCGCTTGCCTGCACTCTCGCTTAACGCTTTTGGTGTGCGGGCACCCTTAGTTTTAGTTACCTTCCCTAAGGAAGTGACGTAAATCCCTTTGGAAGTGACTTAATGTGAACCTGTGTACCTATGATACAATGCGGCGTATGAAGCTAATACGCAGCTGTAAACTTGGTATACAGGACAGTGATACAGCTTGTACGTGGCAGTAAAACCGATATTGATGTGCTACAATGCAGATGTATCGCAGGTAGTACAGTTGTACTGCGGAGGTGCTGCTACCGGCTAACTAATGTACCGCATCAAATGTACCATAGTACGTTAGATGCACTGCAGTACAATGTAACGGAGCACAGGTGATGTGCCACGGCATACGGATGTGCTGCAGTTCAGTTGTTGTGCTTGATGTGCTGCAGCACGCGTGGCGTGCAGCTGCACACAGCAGCAGCGGCGGTGCTGCATAGCTTGGCTCGCTGCCACCAGCGCCAGATTGATGATCCCACGTCTCCTTGTTTATCACGGGAGCGATGGTCTGCTGCCGTACAAGCGGGACTGCTCCGAAACACCGTGAGCTCCTCTTAAAGAATTGAATAAAGAACACAGAAGTAAATTTAAACAAGTCCGTCATTGTAATAATGTTACGGGAAATCAAATGTGAGCCTTACTTTACCCGGTTTTGGTTGGCTCTGGTTTTCCCTAGTTGTTTTCTTTTCCTTTTAGTCTCGTGTTTGTTATCGTTGTTACCTATCCTCCACTTCTCCCCCTAGTTTTTTCTTCAGTCTAGGTCCTTTTATTCTCGTGTTTGTTATCGTTGTTACCTATCCTCCACTTCTCCCTAGAGAAATTCTCGTTAAAGAAATTCAAGGTTCCTCTATTTTCCAGTGTTTTCCCCGCAATCCTGTACTTGGAACTAGCGGGGCCTGGAAGTGGAAGACTTGTAGCGATAGTCGGTGTTATTTTCACACATGTCCGCGTAATTGAGCCGGGAATCGATTTTTTTTGTAGCCATAGTGTTTTTTGCTTGAATGCCGGGGTGTTCTGATACCCGTCAACCAAAACAATGAGAATTTCCGTGGGTCCTATTCACGCGTTCTCTATAGTCTATAGGCTGAGTAGACTGCGAGCAGACCTGTGTTCAGGAGAGCGGCTGCGTCCATGTCTTGCGTGAGGTTTTGAAGAGAATCTAGGCTGCGATCGTGAGGACTCAACGTTATTTATGCTTTGTGAAGGCTGGTATTATTAGAGAAGCGGGTCGGCCGTTGTAGCCTGTGACGTTAGTTGATCGCCTGGAGCCTTTCCTGGGCACAAATTCGTGTCTTGCCAATAGAGTGGCCGAGAAAAGGGTCTTAAATTTGTGAACTGGTCTTTTTCTCGTGTTGTAAATTCGGCTGAAACTGTTCCTTGACTTTGTCTGTCCGTCCAGTTTCATGCGCACTCGTGTGCCTGTGCGTGATTGTGTGAGGAGCATGGGTAGGAACACAAGAATGAGCCACTCGGCTAGTTCCTGATGCCATATCCTATTTTGTTGTATTCATGTTCTTCTTTTATTTTGTCTTATTCTACTCTATTACTGGGTATTGTAACGTCAGCGAAGTATAACCAAAATTTGCACATTCAACCTTTTTATGCAACCAATTATATGTATTAGTGTTATATTCGCGGAAAGAAATTTGGTGTTCAATTGCTTGATGAAAAGAGTTAAAGCGGATATACCCAAGTGCCTGTCATCGTCAGTTTACGTTGGGTAATTGGAGTTCCTCGACCGCAACCCTAGCTACTCACTGCAGAGCCAGCACAGCTTGGAACCCGTGCTTGTTGTGGATTAAGTTTCGCTGTAATGTGGGGGCCTGATTTTTCAATTTTGTTCTCCCGAGGCCTGTGATGAAAGAGGGCGGCTTGCCGTGCGCCATCTCGAGTGTTCCGATATCTCGTCAGATCCACCCTTCAATTTTTCATGTTCGGTAATGAGCTTCTTACCGCTGTTGAAACAAATGCTCTTCGAGCAGGCATTCAGTAGTTGTTCAATTCCAGTGTATCGTGTAAGTAAAATTTAGCTCTATTGTGAAGCCCCCGTTGTCGTTTTTCCTATTGAAGTTGTCAGTGGAAGGAACACTCGGTATATGGGTGGTAAAACTAACGTACTTTTTGCTATTTTGATTTGTTACTGTGAGCGCGTAATAGATTTTTTATTTCTGTATTGTTTGGTTCAGGGAGTTTTCCAGTTCATTTCGTATTTTTCTTGTTTGAATTTTAATTGCTTTGATAGATGTACATGAAATCTTCATACAGTATTAGATTTTGTCATGTGTGAGAGCTGATTTGGTTAGTTAATGCTGGATGATTTGGCTTTTGGTTGAGGGTATAATTTTATCTGTTAATGAAATAGATAATATCATAAAAACATAAATTATTGATACAGTTGTATCTGATTCCTTCTCTATGTGCGTTCAGCAGTTAGAGTTGCATCTTGCGTTATTTTTTTTCATACTCTTTCAATTAGATAATCTTAGGACTCACAAGTTGAAGGAAAGGTAAATAGTAGGGTTGAAAACTTGCTCATTTGAAGCGTGCTGTTATCGCACCTACGATAAGATATCCTTCATTCCCCATAAATGTACTCCTACTGTCGAACTAATTAGTTTCACGTTTCTTCTTGCATCGTTTCCTAGCCTGGACCCAATATTCTGTTATCAATGTTAACATTTAATTTTTGTCTCATTACAAAACCGTAAGGAATAAAGTCCCTAATTAATCATTGGTATTTTCGTATTGGCATTTGATGACGTAACACAGAACAAGCGATTTTACGAAACAATCCTTGCCAGTGTTGATAATGTCTTCGTCGATGATACAGGGCATAGTTAAAATAGTATCGGATCCGGTCATTTCATATAGTCACATAAGGGAGTAGCATTTCTAATCTGTTTTTTGAGTGCATCGACCAGTACTCCTAATTCTTCATCAATGGCTCTTAACTCTTGCGTCAACGTTGGAACTCGATATCCCTTGTGTAACATGCAATGTTACTCACCCTGCAGTGTACTTCTGTTCGTGCTGTTGCTAAGCAATTCAGTTCTCTGTGGCCGCACTTGGAGGTCTTCTAGCTGACGTCACAGATGTCGGTCTGCGTAGATTACGTCTATATTGGTTTCATCCTCATTACCGTGATGTGGGCATCGACCTGTGAGATCTTGGATGATTCAGATTAATGTTCTAATTTTAATCCTCTGTGTTCTTCAGTACAGCAGCTCCTCTAACATCCTGGGGCTACCGGTGATTTTCAAGTGCTAGCGCTTTGGAACAGTTTCAGCCAGATTTATCTCAATCTTCTGTAGAGGCAGTCAGGACTTCTATGAAGCCAAGCATGAGTGAAACAATTGATGATTTATCAGGGCAGTTTACAAGTTATCTTCGATCTTTAAACCTGTCACAATTTTGACAATCAACATCGTTTTTATGTTTAGTTATCATTTGTTTATGGTTTCTGGAGGGTTGGAAAACGAAATATAAACGTTTTTGGTATCTTAACGTTCGAACTTGATGAAACTAATTTTCAGTTTTTTATTCGTTGTTTGTGGCTGCTGTAATATGCAGACCAGTTATGTGTTCGCTTTTGTGGAGAATGGTCCAGTATATGAATCTCGTCAATATATAAACCACAACAGAAATTCCTGGTGAACTTCATACAGCTTCATAATGCTTCAAAGTCTTACAGCTCTTCTTCCTTGATCGGTTAAATGAGAACCGTTTTAACTTTATTCCTCAGTCATTTTTTTACGTCCTTGTTTCTTTTTTTTGTGTAAGTTTCATTCTTGAAATGAATTTCTCTATAATCTAATAATTGCTCCTGCCTGGCACTTGCAGCTTACGTGGGTTGGCTGCGACCTTGTCTGAAAAGCTTCGGTCTCCAGAGTCGAAATCGATTCCATCAAATCCATTGCCGAGCAATATACCCAGTCACCTGCCTGTGGCATCTGGGCAGCCCGACCCGTTTTCCTGTATTGGGTCGAATGATTGCCCAACTGCGGAGTCGTCTTCGTCTCACAGAGAAATTGCTAGTTCATCTGATGGCTCAGTTTTCTCGAAAGATATGCCTGGATCTGTTCACGAAGATGCTCAACGACCACCGCGTTCAGAAGTGTTTGCTAATGTGCCAGCTACTCGAGCTCAGAGTGTGCCTCCTCATTCAAGGGTTTACACACCAGTATCCCTTAGCGAACAAAGCCACGTTGTCGCTGATGTTTTTGATAGGTCATCCCGTGAACCTTCAGTGGACAGCTTAGTTCAAATGAGCCTTTCAACGGAGCCTACTTTTTCCCCTCAAGAACTGGTCATGTCCTTGGAAGCAGTGAAGAAAAAATCTTGTGAAGAAGCTGTGATTGTTCCTCTGCTGCCCGAAAGCGATATCGTCACTGATGTGAGGGATATTACTGAAAACACGAACTTGGTGGATTCTCAACACTGGATGAACGTTGTTCCCACTGCAATGCAGAAACGACAATTACGGGAACCAATTGACCCGACTAATAGACGACAGTTGACCTCTGATGGAACTCCGTCGGATAGCCTCTCGGAGTCGGTTCCCTCGGCACGCTTTGTTGGACAGAGAAACCCTGTTTCCAGTCCATCCTCGACTGTGCAAGGAAGCTTGTCAGCTTTTACTGTGAGTGCGGGATCCGGAGGCTACATGTCTCAAGCTCGCTTGCATCATCCTCCTGCCGTTCCCAACAATAGGATGTTCTATCGCCTCGATCACAGCAGCAGCGCTGGCCATCTTCCTTGTGTTTATGATACTGAAGTCGAGAACTTGTGCCGCATAACGGAAGGAGTACGCATGCCAGTGAGACCCGTACGACCCCATAGGCTCCCTAATCGTCTTTCTCAAGATTTTAACTCGGGACTTCCTCGTGAAACTGCTAGTCTGCCGCCTCCTTCGCCAGTCGACAACAAACTCCGGGACGCGGATAGTCCACATTGCAGGTCTTCTGGATTTGTTTGACTAACTCGAGTTCTTTGTGGTTATCCCTTTCCACCTTTCTCCTCGATTCCCATGTTTCTACCAGAGCATTTTTAGTGTGCTTCCGCTTTTAAACGTTTTGTTCATCTTTGTTTGGCCACCAGTATCATCCCTTTTTTGTTTTGGAAATTAGCCGTATTTCTCGAGACTAGCAGTGCTAGTTTGGTTGGGTACTGCAGGTACCAATTTCTATTTTGCTTTCACTGTTTTCAGTTGTTGACAAAATTAAACTGTGCAGAGTGAGCGTCAGAGGATGCAAGGTTTTCACAACATAATGTGAATTTACCTGGGCAATATCCTTTGTGCCCGTCCTTTCATCTTAACATTCCGTTGTTGAACCCTACGTCTCTCACAACTTATGTTTTTCCCAACGAAGTTTTAATTGAAATGAGGTTTTGTCATTATTATGAACTTCTTCTTTGACTTTCGGGTTGGAAGGAAATCCATTTCAGTGCTGTAAATATTGCTGCTTTATTTTCACACGCCATCTCTTCCATTAGTACTGTGCGCTATAAATTTCTCGATGCAATGGAAGAGAAGACGGTGCACAACCTTGTGTGAAATGTACTAACACTGGTGTATGTGTTCTATGTTTTGTTTGGATGATTTACGATGTATAGTCGAAGTTATATAGTTAATTATTGCAGGAAATTCGTGTCTTGAACAACAGTTGTTGGACATTTGAAAGAGAAAACTGCGAAGACTGTTTTAGAGTTTTATATATTGTAAATGAAGAATCAGCTTCATCCAATATGGCAGCTTTGGCCTTTCAATGTTTTTTTGAGGGAAGTGCGAAAATATTCTCTTGGCAATGAAGATCAGTTTTTTAAAGATTCTGTATACTTTTCTGTTAGCGTTTCTTATATTTTCCTTGATATTTAACCCTGTCATGAAACAGGCGATAACTTCGTTCCGAGGGTTTTCCTTGGATTCTTTGGCATTCCTCGGTCATCCAACTTTTCCACCGTGTTGTCGAGATCCTGCCTTAGCATTTTATTTAAAGTAACCCTCGCTTCCTTTCTAGGTGAGTTGACCCAGTGGCGGAGCCAGAGGCTGATGTACAATCTGCCAGGGACTATTTTGTGAGTACCCCTTGAGTGTGGAGTGGAATGGAGACTTTCTCTCATGCTAGGAAATTGCCTACGGGATCTAATTTAAGCCTAATCAATCCTTTGTTCATAGAAATATTTTCAAAATATGAGCCCATAAATTCCCATGAATTTTTATCAACAGTTAATAGCAGGCATGGAAGTCGTAATGATTTCTCCTCCCCCGATGCATTGGGCTCTGAAATACGAGCCTCTCGCTCTGAGCTCAATTGCTTGAGTTGCAGCATCATGTTGTTTCTCAATGTCGGTAACTTCGAAGATTTAAGTTAGGCTCGTTTTCTAGGTCTGTTGGCGCCGCTTTTATTTCTATTCTAGCATTTTTCTTGTTATTGTTGATCTTTCGTCCTCGGCTTATCTAATATGTACAGACTTTTTTCTTCAATCTATTACTTTTATAAGCGTCAATTTTAATTTGGTTTCAGTTTGTCATTTATTTTTTTATTATGGAGATTATTTAGTAAAATTAGAACGTTCCCCCATCTTGCCAAATTTCTGATAAAGTGCAACATTAATTACCTTTTTAATTATTAGTTAGTATTTAAGATTGACACTACGCATTGTATACGCTTTGTAAATGGGTTTAAAGTTGGACTCTAAAATCGCGCTTATTCAATATAATTCTTCTATTTCACGTACTTCTTCACACGGCATTAGACCATTCCAAAAATTGCCCGCATTATTTCTTGATGGGAAATATTGCATTTTTTACCACGTGATCATATGCTTATAATAACAGACAACACTGCAGTGCTAAAAAATAAGTAGTTTCCGGAGAATACTGAAACACAATTTTAAAAATTTCTGACTGATATTGACGCCACGAGAGTGACTTACGAGAGCTTATCATATGCACACGCTTCGTTGCTCTGTAGTCAGGTTGTAGCTCGATAATCTGTTGAACTCTTGAGTTCAAATTGCAGAACGATGCGTTGTAAGGAATTTATTTTTACTGCGAGTGCATCATTTGTGTAGAGCCTGACGGTGTATAGTCGAAATTATATAGTTAATTATTGAAGGGAATTCGTGTCTCGGCGCGGTTCGCCGTGTGCAAATGACACGGTTCATCATTTGGACAAATTGTTCTGAGAAAATCCGTTGGTTTATTTGATGTTATTAATTTAGAACCTCATTATATTGACGAATAACAAAATAATTATCGAGTCGATTACGCGGGAATATTCCAAGCTTAGTGTACCGACGTGTATTTGCTACATAATTTCTTTTGTTAACATAGGAGGCTGAAGTATTGTGCAACTGACCTCATGAGCAATTGTTTTTGTCTGCTTGTTTGTTTTCATCTTCTGTAATTTCTGTACTTGATGTTTCCACTTGTTTGCCTGTTTCATTCGAATATATTCACGCTGATAGGTCATCTGATATCTCAGACGTATAATTTCAGTCAACGCCTTCTCGATCACGTCATGAAACCGCCCATGTCACTACTGCTGTAGAGTATGTATATCTCTCAAGTAGGCTAGTCCGGTTATACGCGGCCGTGTCATTGGAAATACATGAGAGGACCTTTTTCTCACTTTCTACCGTGGACTCTACTCCGAACACCTGGCTTAATATAACCGCAGCTGCAACGACAAGACTCTCGAGTCTAGATGAACTCAGGTGTCAAAATACACGCCTTTCGCCCGCTTATGGGACTGTTGTGGTCTGTTTCGGGCGGTAGGTAGTTACGGATTCGGTGTGTTTTGTATAGTTGAATGAACACGAGTTAAAAGAGATTTTGCACTTATTGTTCTGTTTGTGATCTCGGGGATGATTAGGAAATAGCAGCAGGCGAATCCCTTGTTACAGTAATACTGACTGATCTTGGTAGTTTCGTACGTACTGACCTCTCTTTGTAGCAACAAGCCCTTTGCCATGAAGTATCCATCATTTTTTAAAATTTCTCTGTTTTCAAGCTGTTCGCAATTTTATCTCCGTTAAGTAACCATCATATAATCCGGAATGTGTCCACACCTGCGTATATTTAGTGACAAAAATTTGTCTCGACTCATTCGAGGTCAGGGTGTGAATTTTTGTTTTCATATGGTAGGGTTTATTCGTCCTTGAATTGAAAGATCGCTGTGTCGGGTAATCGAGATCGGAGTGGGAAGCACGTTGCAGAAATAATGCAATTTCTAGGCATAAATGCGATGACACCATGCAACAAAATATCACTTTTGTCTTATTCTTCCTTATAACATTGACTGTGCTATTTTTTGTAACTAAATGAAATGACAGAAAAATTGAACGCTAGAACTTTGCTTGTGTAGTCAAGTCAATGAATAGCGAAGTTTGCAGCTCTTCAATACAATACCAGTGCTATGTATACTACTAATATAATTCAAAAGCAAAGTTTCATTTGCATAATGGACATTATCTAATTTTTTGTATTAAAAGCAGCTAGGACAGGACTCTTAATTGCCAGAAACCAAAATAAGGTGTTGCTATCGGCCGTAGTGTAATACTCAATTCCGAGCCTCATGGCCTTCTTATCCGCCTCGATCTGGTTATGACGTGCTGATACGGAACCAGATCAGGACAGGTGCGCCCCGCGGGGATATTAGGGTCCATTTCAATAAAAATGACGGCTACGAATCAAGTCGACTGCTTTGGAGAGTAGTGACTGAAGATTGCGCTCGTATGAGGGAGGGTTCCATTGGCTGGGGTAATACCAGGTGAAGAGCTGGAGGCAGTAGTACTGAAAAGGTCAAGGATCGTAGTCATGCAAAAATTTCATTCGCACATGTGTGGAGTTTTTTTTCGAGATTTTCTCTCACTGTTTCTGCTTTTAATGCACGGGGTGTGTCGTAGCGGATCTTGTTCAACCAATATCAGCGTGTGCTACCTGTCACTCAGTGTGTTAACGTAGCCTTACCCAATGCGAAAGCGGCCGTCGTAGATCAATTGACTCCTTACTGCGAGTGAACTTAGTAAGTGGACGAGTAGCCATTCTCCGATTGAATGATGCGACTCTGTAACTTGTTTGTGTAAGCGTAGCCTCAACCTCACGCTACATCGATGAACGAATATTACATTATTTATGGTTCTGAAGAAAGCGAAGGAGGTTCGTCTTTAAGGATAATCCTAGAGAAATCCGTTCTTAAATTTAAAGAATGACCGGACATATCTGCAAAGAAATAAAATCCTCGTTTGTGGTTATGCTGGGGTTCCAAGAAAATATGCATGGATACTAATCCCTTGTGGAGGTTCGCTGAATGGGATTGTCTTCTGTAGAAAAAGAGAGAACTAGGAAAACTGTATAAACCATTTTTGATAGTAAAATATATTTTCGATTTAATAAACTCAAAAAAAAATAGAAAGTTTCGAGCATTCGCTCATCATCATCTATGAAAAAAAATGAATTTCATCAGTAGAACGTGTTGAAGGGAACTGTGAAAATTTCAATTTTCAGAAGATTGTCCAAAAGACAATTCAGATTGTCTTCTTGTATGATGGAAACATCACTCCTTTGCTCGGCAGTAGGACGGACGGTTGGTTACATTTCAAGCAGTTCAACCGACTGCGCTTGACCCCGAGCCTCGTCACAGAACTCTGGGTTTGACTTTTTTTCGACGTAGCGCTTACTGCTCAGTGTTACATCAGCAGCACGCTTACTGCTCAGTGTTACATCAGCAGCACGCTTACTGCTCAGTGTTAGATCAGCAGCACGCTTACTGCTCAGTGTTAGATCAGCAGCACTTGCTGGCAGAAGTCTGTTGTAGGAGTTGTGTGGTAGATCACGATTCATCCTATTTTTGTGTTCTTATCGCATTCATGGGTCGGATCGATTTATCGACCTCTAGCACAAATATTATCTCCTGATTTCTCCTCCTTCTCAGTTCACTCATTCTCCCCGTTGAGATGAATTGTATATAATATTAACAAATCGAAACTACTCCAGCATTTCTCTGGGTATTATAGTAAAATAGTTATGTAGTACTATCTCAAATCTGATTTATTCAGTAGGCGGGTGGCTTGAGCAGCATCCGCTCGTTATGACGCACAATTGTGTGTCGTTGGCCAATTGACGACAAGACTGTCACTTTAGCTGTTCTATCGAAGTGCCAAGTCCTGCCTCTCGTACCGTTCGAAAGTTAGTCGAGCAATCTATCCGGGAGCTCGACCAAGTCTAAGTTATGTATTCAAAAATCTTTGAACGCACAAGAGCATCTCATTTCAAATGAAAACATTTAACTCTGTTGAAGCGATAATTCTGGACTCACCATATTATCTGAGCCAGCTAAGAAAATTGTGCCTTTTAATTATCGTACTACTAATCGGAAGCCGTGTTATTTCCCTCATAAAAAACTCTCATCCTTTTCAACTTGGGCGCATATTATTACATAACCGCCAGTGATGCGCACCACGGCCTGCGATAGGAGGCGCATCAAGTGTGCGGTGGCGCTAAGATGGCATTGACTCGACCGTCACTTNGAGCATATGGCTTGTAAGTCTAGCTTGTATTGAGCTACAGATATTGTTTGCGTCATTCGTTGTTACAATATTCGTTTTGCTTACGTTGGCGTGTCATACGTGTTTCTGATTGCGTCATCTACAAATAGAACTAACCTTTTTTAGGGGTTTATTAAAAAAGGTTAAGTGGGCGAAGGTTGACAGTGTTAAAGGTAGTTATTGTTAAGTCGCTGCTTGTTTTTTCCGAGTATTTATGGTCACAGACATCTGAAACTCGATGAAAACGTTAGAAAAATTGAACTTTTTCAATAAGACTGGGTCAGTTATGTAACCTATTATATCCGCGACTGTTTTTTGCACCTTTTTTACTGAATGGAATAGTGTGTCGGTGTATCTTGGGACTTTGTACTTCTAGTGAGGCTATCGAATGGTCCCTGGGCTTCACGTGAGGTGTGATCATACTGCAATGCGTGTCTCTTCAATGAATATTACGTATGTGCATCATCGGTAGGCTTAGCGGTAATATTTGTTATCGGTTTAGTAGTATACTTGAGTGAACTTATCTTTCCTATTTTCCTTGTTACTCTCTCGTTCGAGAGGTCTGTTGTTCATGGAGCCGATCTCTTGCACGAGTGTTGGTTTATTTTTCCTTCTTATTTCATATTTTCGTCTTATCGATGTTTTTGTTCCTGTTTTGACAGCGTGGTTGTCTGTGGGGCCAATCATGATAAAGATTTTGCACCCTTGTGGTGCACCTTGTGCTGTATCTCTTAGTTTCCCTGTTATATTCGTTTTTATTGAACTCGAACTGGTAAACATTTAGAGTAATGACGACGATTATAATTACAGTATTAGTTACAGTTTCACTGATGTTTCAGGCTTTCCCAGGCAGAAATTATTTACGATTCAAGGTTGTATACTTCTGCATCAGAAGCGTTTCCTCGACAAGAGCTGCTGTCGATTATCATTCATCGTAGATTTGTTTGACTGACGCACAAATGTTTGTACCACTGTGCCGTTCTCTTGAATCAAATGGTCCTTTTTACGCTATTTTAGGCAGTTCTCTGTACACTTCTTCCCATTTAAAGCTGCATTTAGAGCAGCTGTTGCTATCGGTCCAGGTTTATATTGCTTGGCTGGTGGAGATGCTGCGTTCTTGCTGTACTTGCTGCGTTCTTGCTGTACTTGCTGCGTTCTTGCTGTACTTGCTGTGTGTTCGTGCACTGGTCCGGGGCTTCATCGTTCATGCAGGGCGAGCAGTTGGCTTTGTTGCTGGATTCCAGAATGACATCCAACATCCCTAGTCGGCGAAATCCCAAATTCAATGTAGAACATACTTCACAATTTGGATTCTTCGTACTCTTCATTGTTACTTTCGTATATTTTAGCTGGAAATTTTCAGCGCTCCAAGAAGTAAACAATTAATTCTTAATTCCTAGCGAGTAAATGTTTTAAAGTTACTGATTGGATTCATGAAAATTTAGTAATAATCCAGTGCACCCCGCTGATTCTGGGAGACGAGCGTTGTACCGGTCTCGCGTTTGTTCGAATCACGAGACGTGAAATGGTTTTCTCTGCTGCGGGAAGTCGTCCACAATACACGGGTGCATTCTCACATTGAAATGCAATCTTGGCCTCCGTTACAGCGTGCTCGTGGTTGCGCAGTACCCACTCAGGTGGGGGAAGCCATGCAGGGTCCCGGCAGAGGCGCACCCAGGTCGCCAGGTTTGCTTATCGTCCTAAATCCCGATTTTTGAACTTCTGCTCAGCAGACTTAGGTTATTTTTTTTGAAGTGATCTGAAAACTGAAAACATCGTTGGATTAAGTCCTCAGTAGGCGTACAAAATTCTGCCGTATTCTTATTTTGATAGAGATTAAGCAGTGGATCAATTTCATGAAAAAACAGCAAATGCATGTTTTTTTAATGAAATACTATTTATTTAAAACTAATACGCACGGAGAATCATTAGGGAAGAGTGACTTAATTAATGTTAGCTGATTCTAAATTGATGATAGTATTCAAGAAATTTGACCGAAGGCAAATTCACAGGTTACGTTATTAAACTCTTCTTGTACCAAATGTTTTTATTGGATGACTCACCATTATACAGTGATGAAATTTTCTGAGTGCCTGCCTATATTAAAAATTCCTCTGGGGCATTTACCTAAGCAGGTACGTTTAATAACACATTGCGCGGTCTCGGTGAATTTCTTGGTTATTTAAAAAATCCTCTGTGGCATTTACCTAAGCAGGTGCGTTTAATAACACGATCTCTACTCACTCGATATCGTAGCTTCATGCGTGGATGCAGCTGCACAGCATCGCGACGTGACAGTGTGAAGCGGTCAGCAGTATGAAGAGTTCAGTTGGAGGGAGGGAGGGAGGCGAGGGGAAATGGAGCGTTGGGG
>VOMN01121561.1:0-27601 GCA_014899125.1 Orchestia grillus
TCATACTGCGCAGATCGGCACTGCGCAGATCGGCCCATGGTGCAGGCCGGCACAACGCTAACCAGTGCACCATGGAGCCCCGCTGTACCCAACGTCAAATGTTTTTAGGTTAAGGCGAACGAATGCTGAGCTGCCCTCGGCCCTGTAATGCTGAGTCACCCTCGCTCTTTAATGCTGAGTCGCCTTCGGCCCTGTAATGCTGAGTCGTCCTAGGCCCAGTAATGCTGAGTCGCCCTCGGCCCAATAATGCTGAGTCGACCTCAGCCCCGTAATGCTGAGTCGCCCTCGGCCCTGTAATGCTGAGTCGCCCTCGGCCCTGTAATGCTGAGTCTCCCTCGGCCCTGTAATTCGACTGTAATTTCTCAGTCTACAGTCCAGAGAAGTTCAATAATGATTTGAGTTTTGATGGTCATGAACATATCAAGCTTAGTAATCGGCCATTAAAGTAGAAATTACAATTTTAAATTTCGTAGTTACTTACTTATTGAATTTTGATCAAATATTCTTAATCCCGAGAAAAAACCGTAACAAAATTCCATGTGTCTTAATTCGAAATTTTTCTTTCGGAAAAATTTTTTCTTTCTTTTTTTTCTCGCCTTCCTTTTTTCTTGTTATGTTTATTTATTTTTTCCCTCACTTTCTTGCTTTCTTTGTTTCTTTTTTGTACTGTTGCTTAAATTTATCACTTTCTTTCGTTCTTTTTACTTTAATTAAAAAACTCTTGTTTGAAGTACAACAGATGTTCCAAGGCCAGAAGCTCCCAATGGAATTTTATGCCTCTCACCCCCACACACATGTGTAAGTTTTATTCGATAAAAACTGGCAACATTTAGAGTGAGAAAAGTCATGTTCTTTCAACAGAAAAATTCTGATCCCATATTTTTTATATTCTGAGAGTTTTAAGTTAAGCAGAATAGAAGGCTACAGGAATGGGTTCATGTATATTTTTATATTAAACCCAAGTCCAGCACAGGCAGACGTAATCACGCACAGGCACCCACATGAAATGGGAGGGCAGGAGAAGTCGGAGAACATGTAGAATTACTATCATCTGTGCACTTTGACCATCATCGTTACCACTTACAAATCACTGAAAAAGGAAAGATAGACAAAATTAAAGCAGTCGTATTGCAGTATATAATTGATTTTCACTCACAGGCCTCAGCGCAACGTTCTCTTACGAATAAAAAAACGGCCCGTAATTTTATAATTATGGAATCCTATAATTCATACCAAGCGTTTATTTATATTTATCATTAGTAATTTTTGGAAAAGCTGAAGTCAAAGGTTCAAAATCTTAGAAATTTTTTATTCATCCTGGGCTGGTCCGGACGATTCTTGGAGGAGTCCGCATTGCCAGCAAATCGAGACGGCGTTTACTGGTGGCAAGTTCCACACGTTAACGATTTGAATCCGAAAGAAATTTCAGGTCTGGAATGCTGCGGTCATTTTTTTATTATTTTGTGGCCGTTGTATTGGTATTATGCGTGGTTGGCAACATAACATTTGAAAATTCTAGGGCGTAAAATTAGTGTTTTAAACATGGAAAGTTGATATTTCATGTTTGAAAAGATAATTATTATAGCGTGAAATGAAGGTAGGCATTTCACGAATGGAAAGTTGATGCTTTCAAAATACAAAATTGTGTTCGAATTTTGATGATGAACTAATATTTTTCTTGTGCAGACAAAATTTTAGTTCAACTACTTTTTGAACGAAAATTTATACTTTGTGTTGAATTATAAATTCTTGGTACTCAACTGAACGTCACACAACTGCACGTCACACAACTGAACTCCACACAACTGAACACCACAAAACTGAATGTCACACAACTGCGCGTCACACAACTGAACTCCACACAATTGAACGTCACACAACTGCACGTCACACAACTGAACTCCACACAACTGAACGTCACACAACTGCACGTCACACAACTGAACTTCACACAACTACTCGTCGCGCAACTGCAAGTCACACAACTGCACGTCACCCAACTGCACGTCACCCAACTGCAAGGCCTCTACAGTTGCAATCGGCCCCTTCACTGCTTCCTTTCACTGTGCCTTTATTCTGTTGTCATACATAATGACGTCACGATTTCTTAAACGACCATTATTTAATTTTTTGTTCCTGGTAGCCGTGCAAGGTTTATCTCACTGAACAAATTAATATGCTCGTCAATAATCAAATAAACTTTGCAAACGAGCGTAAGATGGATAAAATTATTGGGTATTTTTTGAGCACTGAAAAGCAGGTGCAGGTTCGGGGAGTGTTTGTGGGCGGGCGGTAAGTTTCCGCACTCCTGGATGTTCCGCACACGCTCCGCCTCCGTGTCAGTTGCCGCCTGGTTGTCAGTCAAAGCAGGTGTGTGTCGCTCTGAAATCTAGTCTCAAGGATCCACGAGGCGTGAAAGTGCCACGTGGTTGATTGCTGCTAGCATGAATTTCAACAGCTGTTGTGATTTTGCAGTTGCGAAGTTACGCTAAAGTGTTTGCTTCCATAATAAAATGTTGAATTATTTTATATCATGTTAGAAAACCAGGCATCACAACATCGTTCATGTTCGGAACTGACAAAGTGTCGAATGTTACCCGCCTTGACGATGTGTTCCGGTGGTGATAGCTGAACGAGTCCTAAAATAACGATTATTATTGCTTTTAACATCATTTAAATCGTCAAAGTTAGGTAATAAATCTTCATTTATTCTTCATATTCAAATAACGATTACAGTTACTCAATTTCGTCAATTTAATCTAGACTGGAGAATATGTTTATAATTATTCTTCAAAGTTACTCAATATTAACGAGTAAGTTGTCTAAATCCACTTGATATCTCTGCTCCACGGTGCAAGGTAGTCATGAGGTGCCAGGTGCGTTACCCTGAGGCAGAGCTTTTCCCGTGGGAAACTAATATTAAACACGAGATGGCTGAAAACGCGGCACACCAGTGTGGCCTGGGACGTAGTGGTTGAATTAATACCAGGGTTACCAAGGTGCACCAAAGTATTGGAAATATGTGCATACATTTTGAACACTAAATGCTCTGTGGTGATTCACAGTGAGAAATGAACTTGAGGTCGCGAAGGTTGTTTGCATTTGTTCTTTTTGTGGTTGCAACAGGCATACTGTAGATGACGTAATGTTCATATAATGTAGTTACATGTTATAGTACCATAGTTATAGTTACGCTCATATAGTTACATGTAAATACTGCTATAATATGAATAGACATGCGGTTCAGCGTAAGCGGTATAATGGTACCCCACTGCATGTATTTTTTATATCAATAATATGCATTTTATATTAATTTTGATCCGGAATGCATTCTGCTAATGTGCGTCAGCAATGTTCTACTGTGTGAAAGTGAAATTAAAAGACTTTATGCCTCTCACCTTCCGTATGTGTCGAAAATTGTGCATTACCAATGTATCCTTGTGTGTATCCATATGTATTGTGTTAGACTCTAGGAAATTCATTCCTGAATATTGGTAATGTATACGTAGAAATATTGAGTGTTTTACGAAGAAAAATGCAGCAATGCATTTATTGTGCAGGCTTGCATATTAAGGACAATGAAATCTGAAAATAGTACTTTTTAGCATCACTTTTGGAAATCAATACCAATTACCATCATAATTGGGTCAATATTTTAAAGTCCTGTTCGACCCGCTTATAAATCTTCTTTGTTTTCTAACAAATATCAAAAGAAAATAATCCATTCACTTTAATCCTGATGAACCATAGCCATGCACGATGGAAAACTTTTATTTATATAGTTACTGAGAGATGAGTTTAGGATTTCTGCCCTTTGATATTACTGAGGAGTAGGTACGGCTTCAAACGAGCAAGATGATTCAAATTTTAGTATTGTATATATAAGTATATAGACCAATGCTATTTTTATGCAATATAAGGTCTGTGTCGCCCACAGTCCATTTGCAACAAAACCTAACCTGTAACTTGTCTAGGCCTCAAAGAGTATAACCTACTTGTCTAGGCCTCAAAGAGTATAACCTACTTGTCTAGGCCTCAAAAAGTATAACCTACTTGTCTAGGCCTCCAAAAAGTATAACCTACTTGTCTAGGCCTCAAAGAGTATAACCTACTGTCTAACGCAGGTCGTCCAGTGTTCTGGACACTTGCTAATGAATATTACCGATGACCACAAGTAACAATAACAGCAGGTGATGTTTTAGTGTGTTTACGTTCACTACCTCCTCATTTTTGTACTGGAATGACCTGTAAGTGAAAAATGACAATTAAATACAAGTATTTTACTTTTTAATTTTACTTTAGCAGTCCATGAATTTTTGTCCTCAGTGCACGGAGTATATATAATACTCATTTCAGGAACTGGACAACATCTTGCTTCAAATTTGATTTATGAGGCAAATGTAATTGATCAGTGGTGCGAATGTGAGCCTTTATTGCAATACGTTTCTATAAGATTAATAAAATTCACAGAAAAATTTACGTTATATGTCACTGGAAAATTTCAGTGAGATTCATTTGACAAATTTTATGGTTATTCAGCCAAGTTTTAATATTTCTGGTTTTCAATATTTACTGACTGACGTATTTGCGTCCGGGCGAAGAGTAGCAGAAAATATTTTCTCAAAGGGATGACTTAATACAGTCATAATTCTTATATCGTCCTGCTACGTAGGCTGTCACAAAAAAGTGTTATACCGTAGTTTGAAATAGTTCAATAAGTGTTAATTAAATATCGTATAATTTATTTTTCTCCAGCGGTTATTACGAACAACATTGAGCTTTTTCTTAATTAGTTGTACAATAAGAAATGTGGGCCTTAATTAGACGACGTATAATAAATACTTTATAATCAATCATTTAATGTATGGTAGCACTTAATGGCCACACCCTGCGCACGAGTGCACAAATTCTTTTCTGGAAATGAGAAATGTTTCTCAATTAATAAGCATGTATCAGGTGGACCAGTTCTAAGTAATTTGAATGTCTTATTTTCTTCCACAAATCTCTCGAATTTTTCTGTATTTACATTATCACATGACCAGCTTACCTCCTGATCAACTGAGGTCACTTTCGAACATTAATTGGATCGTTGCTTCAAATTCTGTTAATTGCAGGTAAACTGACAAAATTTCACCTGTCTACAAAGCTTATAAGCTCATCCCACTCTAATTTTTCATCGTCCGTCAATGAATATTTCAAATAATGAACAAAAATACTTGGGCGGCCCAAATTATCGATCATTTCAGATGCCCTTGTGGAGAAGTCGACTGGGATATTAAATTGTGGCCATCCAGTCGCACTACAAACTCATATTAAAGTGTGAGCTCAAACTCTTGAAAAAGTTTTAATTTTAATGAGTTTGATTTTAATCGTCATTCGGTGTAATAGCGGGTGATTAGGATTAACGGTTTTAATTTAAAATTTCCTCGGCATTTGCAGGTAGGTCATACAAAGACGTGGGTGACCTGTCAGTGAGTAAGTCAAGACACTTGAAAACATGTTTTTTCTTTCTTTGTTGGCAACGACGCAGGACTCATGAAATTGTTGTACAAATTTTTATTGACAGTGCTGTTGTCCAACTCGTGTCAGTAATATTTCGATGTTATATATATACCTGAACTAGATTTTACCCCCATACTTTTTCTTCTGCCCTGACTTTTACACATCAGTTGAGGCTGTGGGTCTGTTCCGCACCAACACTTCGTATCTGTACCCGTGCTTGTACTTATCTGTACCCAAGCTTGTTTAAATATCAAAAGTATATTTCCACACCTTGGTTCGGGATTTACACTAATACTTTACATTCATTTTCTTAAATGAGGAATATTCTAAAATGAAAAGATTCTTGAATTAGTAGTTACAATTTTCTTAGACGAGAAATATTCCGAAATAGTAATTCTCTTGAATGAAATATGTTGTGAAATAGAAATTCTCTTAAATGAGAAATTTTCTGAAACAAACATTTTCTTAATTAAATGGCAAATATTCTGAGGTGAAAATTCTCTCAAATGAAAATTTACCGGAAACCAACATTTTCTTAAATGAAAAATTTTCTGGAAATGAGATTCTCTTGAATGAGAGACATCTGTAAATAGAAGTTCTTTCAAATAGAAATTCTATTAAATGAGAAATATTCCGAAACTGAAATTCTCCATATTCGACCAAATGAATACTTGCTTTAGAGCAGACGCATCGTAACCTCGGCTTATACGAACAGTCGCACTACAGAATTATATTAAAGTATCTGCTAAAACTCTTGAAAACGTTTTGATTTCAATAATTTACGAAAAACTTTGGTACACGAACAAAAGTTTGTCAGAAGATTCCTTTCCACATACAAATTACGGCAATTCTTTATTGTAAATCGAATCAATTCGTAAGTGAAAACGAATTTCCTAACAAATTTTTGTTCGCATGGCGAGTTTTCGGTACATAGCGGGGTGTGCGCAAGTCGAGATTTCAGTGTATTGAATAAGCTCTCTCGATATGTCAAGCCAATTAATTTCAGAGTAATCTAAACTTCAAAGATGAGTTCATTAAAAAATTGGCTGGTTTTCCCTGCACATCATGAGGCTGTGATTCAACATGTATTCCTTAATTTGCAAAAGGACTAATTCGTGAAAATTTTCTTATAGTGATTCAGGAATTTGTGCCTTGCATCACCAATCCACGAAGGTCTCAAATCGCATCAGAATTCTGATTGGCTTGTAACGGACATCTGTCGGTCGTTCTGATTGGCTTGTAACTGACATTTGTTGATCGTGAATTAGGGAGCTAGGTTAGATATTAAATGCGCATTGGGCCAACTTTTGAATCGCTGGAATTGAAGACATGAACACCTATTTTTTACGGAAGGAAGTTTGAAATATTAAATTTCTACGAAGGTAACTTTTTGTGACACTTTCCAATCAAATTTTAAATCACTCGTGTATTTATCTGCCCATTTTGACTCTGGGTTTTAATATAAAGACTGAAATTTGTTGATATAACGAATGTGAAGTCGATGTATAGGATACCTATTTGTAATTTTGATTTTCTGGTGAACTTTCAACCAACCTCTTTATTATTTTTTTCAGGTACCCCTCAGTCAAAACAGAGAGCACATGAAGACATCGTCCTAGCTCTCTAAAAATGGCCTTAATGAACTCAAAGAATGCTCTTTACTACGAGAAATTTTGTGAGTCCTTCAATGCAGCAGCCGGTGTGCCTGTGTACAGCAATGTGAGGTCTGCAGACAACGATAGCTTGTCAGCTGAGCCCGGTATCAATTGTCAAATAACAGACAGACCGTCGTCCGACCAACTGTCCCCTTTAGGTCACACCATTTTAACGATCAGAGATGTCGTTCCTCTGGAGGACGGCAACACTTGGGCTGACGGCTGTGCTGGAACAAAGACAATCTCTTCCTCCGACTATCACACTCACCTCGAGGAGCAGTCTTGGCACAACGGGTCGAGAACCACAACCCCCGGCCTACAAGAATGTTCTGGTCTTTTTCAGGCGAATGGTGATGATTACATCTCTAAGAGTACACAAAGCAGCGAAAAAAACTCCAAGTCTGACAAAAATCGTGAGATGGACGTTAAAATTCATGGAAGCAATGATAGTTTTGATCCTGAAAACACACACTGCTCGAATAGTTCAGTTTTATTCACAAATAGTCCTACAAATATTTCAAATGAGAACATCCCTCAAAATGATGACAACAGGTTTTCGGATACGAACGACATTGGTGGGTACGAAGGTTGTAAGTATATCAAGAGCAGCCGTTTTAACGTTGGTGAATATTTTGTTAATGATGAAAAAACGGATGACAATTCGAAAACGATCATCGTTAGCGATACTCCATCTCGAAGTAAATTTTTATCTACATCGTTAAATGTCTTTAGGAAAGAGGAAGGCCTTCCCTACAGTAATAGTACGTTGACTTCCAGTTTCAGTCCAAATAACGTTTCAAAACTCCAAACAAACCATGATCAAAATTCTCTCGGTATTGCATATAGCTTAGAAAATACTGTTCAAAGCATTCCCTTGTTGTATTCTGGTAATGTTTCTTACATTTGCAACATTGGAAACGTCTCCGATGCAGCGCAATGCGAAGATGGTTTGGCAGATCCAAGAAACAGCTCGACTTACCATTATATTCCTTCTATGTCAACTTCAAGGAATTCGGAGAATGGTACACAGTCTTCCTCTCTTCCCCAACATAGTTTTCCCGATAGATTACCGTGGAAAAATACAGAGAAGCCTATTGGCATTCAAAGAATGGAGTCCGTAGACCAGGATGCAGAAAATTTTGTCTCCTCAGCAGCAACGAGCGCCATTTGGGTTCCAGTTTCTCGTTATAACAAAGATCCTTCTCCATTCACATCACTGCATTCGAGCACATTTGAGCTTAGTAATATGCCGCACGATGGCCATCACCGCACTGCTACAGAGAGCGGGAAGCTTCGTGATTGGTCGCTTCCATCGTCCGCTGCAGCAAATGATCACGACGGTTACGTAGCCTTGGATGTGACGTCATCAAACAGACAAATGACCTCGTCTGATGCAGACGTGCTGTCTGATGGGCCGCTCAGCGATGAACATATCGATATAATCAACGTGGATGACGATGTCACTATCATCTGCCCGACAAATACTGTACATGCCTACCCAAGTACAGCTGACGAGCTCAAGCCAAAACGAAATTATCGTTTTAAAAGTGGCTGCAAGCATCTCAACAAGGGGATTCCGTCCAATGCAGACAAAAGATATAGCTCTCGATTGTTGAAAAAACGGGAAATGCAGAAAGAACCTAAAAACATCGAACCAACTTCGCAGCACGAGAATGTCAACAACAAAAGGACAGCTTTCGAAACTTATAACCCAAGGAAAAGGATCTGTTCTGCTGACAAAATTTCAACGTGTGGAGAAACCACATCTATCGGTAATTCTACTTTTATTTTTCTTGAGCCCAACTGCGGTACTTCTAGTGGTATTTCCAGTGGTATTTCTAATACTGTCACCGTCACACACGATGTTGATGAGGCTCCTCTCAAATATTCTGCCACAAAAAAAGTGTGCAGAGACGATCCTGATGAGCAGAACTCAATGATTTCCAGCCCTTGTGGGGAATTTGCGCGCTTGTGTGGGATCGAAGGCGACAGAGAGATGAAGGTGGGTGGGGAGGTGTTGGTCAAGTCACTCCAAGTGTCTCAGCTGTATGAGGGTATCTCTTTGGAGATGAACGGGCCACCTCAGGGAGCTGAAGGCACTGAGGGTGGTGCTTCAAGGGCGCTGAGTGCCGTGCGGGTTAGGTTAGGTGACGATGGTGATAATGATAAGTCCACACTATGCAGCGATAGTCATGAAAAAGAGCCAAAGGAAAATTCTGAGAACACTTACGAAGTCAGTAAGTGTGAGGGGTCCCTAGAGACCGATAGAAGTACATCAGCAGTGCCCGCAACTTGTACAAATGATCTCAGTGAAGCAGATGGAAGTAGAGCTCACGAATACTACGTAGACAACACGAGAAGCTTCGTAGAAAAAGTCGACGATTCAAAAAGTGCCCAAATGGTCAGCCAAGGAAAAAATGTTGAACATCAAGCGTGCAGAAACGTTTCCGTTGGCGACAACGGTGACAGTTTCGAAATCAACGTCGATGATCCCCAAAACGTGCAGAAAATGCGTCGCCTGGCTGCGAACGCTAGAGAACGACGTAGGATGGACGCACTGAACGTTGCGTTTGACAAACTGCGAGATGTTTTACCTCAGTGCAGCGGTGACGTCAAACTCAGTAAATTTGATACGTTACAGATGGCTTTAACCTACATAGCCACCCTGCGAGAATTTCTACCCCAAATTTAGAGACATGTTACATTTAACTTTTGGAGCTTGTACTCGAATTTAGTTATGACTCTAGTTCAAATTCACGATACATTGTTGATCCTCTTCAGACACTTCTTTGATTTGTTATAGGACCTTTTCAAGTTTTGAAGAGGAAACCAGAGAAAAGGCGTTTTCCTGTGCTCCACAACACCCAGCATGTCTCCCCCTAGAGCTTTTAATTACCTGCGGTTTTTGGAGACGCAGCATGGTTTTATAAAATAATGCTGAGTCTCATAAACCTAAAAATATGCCTCTATAGAGGTATTTTTTGAGGAAATAGGCATCTTACAAGCTGTAAAGCATGGCGCATGCACCGCTGATGCATGAATGTTTTATTCCATCCTTTGAGCCATGAGCATTTAGAGATTTATGCGTCTCCAAATTTATTCGTAATTTGACTGCGTTTTTTACGACAAACTCAGAGTATCTAAAAGTCTAAAAGGTCAATTCTGATAATATTCCCTTACCTGGTGCTCCAAGAGTCCTGACGTTTCTCTATATCCTCAAGAATGTAAATAACATAATAGTACTGAGTAAAAATTGAGCCAAAACTAAGATATCTCTGTAGTAATGAAATGATTCAAGTTTATAGTTACTTCTATTTAAAGTTTTAAGAAAATTTTCAAACAATCTTTTAAGATCAGATTGTCAATTGATATACAAGAAATTTTCTCTCAATATAATCAAACGTAAAATTGATCAAAGTTGGAAAAGCAAGCACTTTCTTTGGACCTGCTAGGTATTCCAACTGATTTCTACCAATCGCCTCACCCTCACTGAGTATTTGTGTTTGCCACCGGCTGCAAGTTATGTGAACTGGATTGTTACAACCTGATTTTTGAGTGAACTTGTCTATTTTAGGCTGCTCTTTGGGTGGACTTGTTCGTGAAAGGTTCTACATCGGGTGAAATTGTTTTAACGTGCTCCATGTATGGTGAAATTTTTATAACATGCTCCATATATGGTGAAATTGTTATAACATGCTCCAAATATGGTGAAATTGTTATAACATGTTACATATATGGTGAAATTGTTTGTAACAGTAGTCTGCGTATCAGGTAAAATTGCATACGACAGGTTTCATGTTAAAGGTAAAATTGCTTACGACAAGTTGCATATTGGGTAAAATTGCTTGAGACAGGCTCAATATTGGGTGAAATTGCTTGAGACAGGCTGCATATTGGATAAAATTGCTTGAGACAGGCTGCATATTGGGTGAAATTGCTTGAGAGAGGTTGCATATTAGGTAATATTTGTTACAACAGGTTACATACTGGATAAAATTGCTTGCGACAGACTGCATATCGATTAATTTTTTTACTGGCTTCATGTTGAGTGAATCCATACGGCAGCGTATGGATTGGGTAAATTTGTTTATTACAGTCTGCGTTAGGTGAATTTGTTACACTCTGCATATTGGGTGAATTCGTTCGTTGCAGTCTGTATATTGGGTGAATTTGATTGTTGCAGTCTACATATTGAACGAATTTGGTTGTTACAGTCGGCATATTGGATGAATTTGTTCGTTACAGACTGCATATTGGGTGAATTTGTTCGTTACAGTCTGCATATTGGGTGAATTTGCTTGCTACAGTCTGCATATTGAGCGAATTTGTTCGTTACAGTCTGTATATTGGGTGAATTTGATTGTTGCAGTCTACACATTGAGCGAATTTGGTTGTTTCAGTCTGCATATTGGGTGAATTTGCTTGTTACAGTTTGCATATTGGACGAATTTCAAGTGACGAATAGGGCTTCAATTGTCGCTATCATTTCATGGTGTTAAATGATTTTACTGCTGGGCTAGGAACCAATGACATGTGCTGAGGATCTACTTTCTTGTGTTCGTAAAATGATTTGTGCTCAGTACCAATGATTTGTGCTCAGTACTAATCATTTGCTGTAGATAATATGATTTGTTGCAAGATACAATGAATTTTGTTCTGTTCCTACGATTTTTGCTAGATGCAAGGATTTGAACTAAATACAGTGATTTGTAATAGATACAATGTTTTGTACTAGATACAATGATTTTGACTAGATACAATGATTTGTGTAATGTGGAAGATTTGTGCTCTCAAAGAGTTGTGCTTTAATTTGAATGACTGTATTCATTGAGGTATAGTACTTTTTTCATGAATGACATTACGATTAGCTTTAATTCCAGCTGTTATGAATAGTTGTTCCTATAGTGAAGTATTATGTACGACCACTTCATGGATCTCAAATGTGTCATAGTCAAAGATTTTACATATGATTTGCTATAGTAGTGAAATAGAAACACCATTTAGTCAGACTGCACAAATAACCTTCTATATGTGTGATGAAGAAATTTTATTTTTGTTAACGTTGACGTAGAAGATTCAGTCAGCTGCTCTTGAGTATGTATGCCGTACATATCTCTAGTCGTAAACGAGCGCATTTGAAGATTCGTTTTGCCGTATTTTCTCTATTTGTGTACGTAATTATCGTATCCGCTATATTTATGTACATATGTTAAGAAATTTCCCGTATATGTGTACATATTTTACCGTATTTACTGTATTATTGGACATATTTTACTCTTGCTGGAACCACGAATTTTGAGACATTTTCATGATTGAGAACATTTTTTTGTCCTGTATTTGGTGTATTAATGCGCGCCTCTACCGTATTTACTGTAATTTCTATGAATTTTCGAAAGAAATAGTTCATATTTCGGGGTAAACTAGCTCTACGAGTGGACTGTGTACAATTATGCGAGCAGCTGTGTAGAAACGGACGACTTTTCTTCCCCAATTTCATAAGTACAAATTTTTTTGAAAGCGTGCGCAGGGGCCCATTTTAAAATCATTTTTATACGGCGGATGTATTTTTGAAATATCAACTGTTTGAAATAACGTGTCTCCAAGCATTATTGTTGTTTGGAAAGAATTTCAATTTTTGTTGTGTTTAGTTTTAGATTTTTTGAAAGGAGTCGAAAGAATATCAATTCTCTCACAAAAAAATCGATTTTTTTAAATTTGTATAAATTTTTCGATAGAAATTCCTCGTTACATCTTGCACTTGTCACGAGCACTGCCTGAGACGTACATATTCACGTTCACTCAGTACTTACGGGAACAATTAACCAAAAAATAATGTTATCTGTGAGCGTCTGGATGAAAATGTAAAATTGACTACGCTCAAGTTTATTTTTTGTACATTTTTTAAGCAAATTTTCGTGCTAAATTTTTATGCGCTTTCAAGAAAAAAAGTTGGTAGAAAGTCTTGTATATTCTCAGAGTAAAAATAAACATCAACAATTCAAAATATCTATTTCATTTTGGTTACTCCGTTTAACCCTCCTTTTGAATATATAATCCTGGTCTACTTAGGGTAACTCTAGACATCATCATTTTTTGAGCCATGTGCACCTATAGAAACCCTAAACATCACCTTTTTTTGGAACACTAAAGAGGAATGAGGCACTAGACCCTCTAGATCATGTTGACTCTTCCAGCTACCATTATCACGCGCTCAGTTAGAGGCTAGAGTAGCCGACGTAAGTGGCACATGGTAGCTAGAGTAGCCGACATAGGTGGCAAATGGCGGCTAGAGTAGCCGACATAGGTGGCATATGGTGGTTAGAGTAGCCGACATAGGTGGTATATGGTGGCTAGAGTAGCCGACATAGGTGGCATATGGTGGTTAGAGTAGCCGACATAGGTGGTATATGGTGGCTAGAGTAGCCGACATAGGTGGCATATGGTGCCATACGATTCTGCGGTAGTTTAAAGATATTTAACCTACTTTCTATAATATAAATGTGCTTTATGTCAGGGAAACATGGTACCAATTTGTCCCACAAATTACTAAATAAATGTAAATGAGAGTGAAAAATTCCCTATACAAATTACTATATGTTGCACAAAGGGTAATATGGCTGAAAACTTCATGGTTATAAATAGTTTTTGTCCATCGTGCTCAACAGTTTGGAGATTTCAAGACTTGAGTTTTCAAAATTAGGCTAAAATAAAACCAAAAGTGCGCAGATGCAGCAATGAAGCCTCTACTAATTTTTCTACGTTCTGAAAAAGTGGTAAACTTTTCATATACAAGACATGCTTTTTTCGAACTTTTTATTACAACCTAAAAGTGGTGACGCCCACGTCTGAATATGTACAGAGAGGGCTGAAAGATACTGAGGGGTTTTGAAACTTAATAGCTCCTTTATTTTTGTGACTAGAACTGTGGAATTTGAAACACAATATGAGAAGAATACAAATATCCATTCGCACAAAACTTCAAGATACGAAAAATTATTCATGTATGAAAAACGATGTCTTTTAAATGGCGTCCATTTTCAGCTTCGCACATCCGTGGCCTTCCAAGACAAACTCCTTGACGGCTTCGAGGGTTTCCTAGTTTCGGTTCGATGTCCTGATTTCATTCGTGATATTATCCTTTAATAGTTTCAGGATTTTAGGCTTTATGACATACGCCTAATTTTTAAGACACCCCCATGAGAAGAAACCTGGGCTTGTCAAGTGAAGGGAACAACAAGGTGAGTTAACATTGCCGTAACGACAGAAATTCCTGTCTCAAAACCATTGCCGCAGCAACTGTCTCTTTTGCAGTATGAGCAGTTGCCCCATCTTGCTTGGAGCACGAATTTGGCTTATCTTGAATTGTCTAGCGTAGAAAGTTCTCGATCATGGATTCACAGATGGCCCGATTGCCTCATCTGTTCACATTGCACACCATAACGCTTATGCGGGCAGCTCTCTTCGGTGGGTTGCTTTCAGATTCTCAGGGCCCCAAAAACGGTAATTTGGTTTCTTAAAGAACCCATGGAAATAAAAGTGAGCTTCATTAAACATGATCAATTTTTGCGTAGAATTTGGGTCATTTCCTGAATTTTGAGCACATATTGGAGCCTAGGTCCGCATTTCAACTGTTGAACAAACTATACCTTGTGAAGAAAAAGGTTGCGGGTGCAGAGAACTCTTCGCAGCAAAGTTTGTGATACCCCGAGTTGCCCAGTACGTCTTCGAGTCGACGTTCCAGGATCCTATGCAACACTCTAGCATTCTTTAAGGGCTTCATGGTGTAGTGGTCAGCGTGATGGCCTCACAGCCGAAAGGATGAGGGTTCGAGCCTCGGCTCAGGTGGGGTTTTTTACGTAACCACGGAGTACTTCCCTTGGAAAAGGAAGTTTAAGCCACACATTCCTCACATTCCCTACCACACCAGTAGTTGTAAGGCATTTACAGCCCAACGGTAAAACGTGTTGGAACAAATAAAGGTTCTTTCCTTGGTCTCACTAATAACGGCAGTGCGAGGCCTCCCCGCTCGTGGGAGATTCCTCACGGCTCCTTGTTCTTCAAAACGACGAACCATCTGCCGAACCATGTTCCGAACCATGTTCCAAACCATGTTCCGAACCATGTTCCGAACCATTTTCTGAACCATGTTCCGAATTGTGTTCGTAGTTGGTGCATCTCTCGCTTGAAAATGTCTGGGGTACGCCCCTTGTCCTAAAAAAATTATTCCTGTGGTTGAAAGACACAACATTGGTACGTTGTTCGCCTATATACTTTTCCATAATTAATTTCCATGTAGTGATATATGACGTATCTGAAAATGAAGAACACTATTAGTGGCATAATGATCAAATGTTGCAACTCCTCAGTGACTTTTGGCTCACCCTGCACCACCGGATAGCGATGCATGTAGTTACAAAAATCCCAATAGCGACAATACATTAGGCAATTTTGTCTCAATTTCCCCTTAAATATATTTCTTCAGATGGATGAATTTGGATTTTTGTACAAAATTTGTCTGATCGATGTATAAGGGGGGGATTTTAGTAAATAATAAATCGATTTTCAAAGACATACAGAGACACCGAGCTTCAATACAATTCTTTACTAATTTTACAGCTGTCGAGTAAAACCGACGTGAATGTCCAGTACTTGAGGAAACAGAAGAAAGCATTTATGTCTAAAAGTCAAAATTTACTTACACCTTATCTGCCTTACAGACTGCCTTATCTGACAGTCTCGCAATGGTTTAGGAATACGGATCCGGGAATTTTCTCCTATCTTAATCCATAAGAGCGTGACAGAGAGACAGACGGACCAAGCAAGCATGCAACACTGGCTTTTATTATATGTTTAGCGGGATAGGATCCGTGATCTTGATTAGTGTGCTAGGTGTTACAGGAAATTTCACATCAAGCAAACAAGCAAACGAGTATTATGAGCGTTTAGTAATACTTCGTATAGATATGTCACATGTGTCTCAACTTGAAAAGAATTAGTTTTTTCTTTTGGACTGAAAAGAAAAACGCGACAACACTTTCGGGTGCAGGAGCTACGTGTCGTACAGCTGTGGTATCGGGGGAGTCAGAAATCAATAGACATCGTCAGAAATTAATGGATACCAACAGAAGTTAATAAACGCCTTCAGAAATAAATAGACGTCGTCAGAAGTAAAAAGACGCCGTGGGAAGTAAATAGACGCCCTCAGAAGTAAATAGACGCCCTCAGAAGTAAATAAACACCGTCAGAAATAAATAGACGCTCTCAGAAGTAAATAGACGCCGTCGGAAATAAATAGACGCCCTCAGAAGTAAATAGACGCCATCAGAAGTAAATAGACGCCGTCGGAAATAAATAGACGCCCTCAGAAGTAAATCGACGCCCTCAAAAATAAATAGACGCCCTCAAAAGTAAACAGACGCCGTCAGAAATAAATAGACACCCATAAAAACATAGACCACCATAGATTGACGGTCACAGCTCAAGAGGAATAACCAGTGCGCAGTATTCGCAGGTGGTTCACTTACTTCAATCTCCTGTGTCGGAAAAAAACTTTCCGTAGTTTTTGCAACATTTAAATACAGAGTAGATTATAGTATGATGCGCACAGCATCAGAGATGGGTTAAGTATTAATGAGATGAACAAATCACTGTATAATTATCGATTGAAGACCATCTTTTCGTATATAGATGTGTAAAATCTTAACTATTTAAAATATTAAGAATATTCAGGATTGAATAAGTACCATTTAAATAATAGTTAACGTTAGTGACCTTATTTGGCATACAAGCAATCATGGCAACATCAGGCTCACAAACAAGCATGGCAATATTAGGCACACAAACAAGCATGGCGACATTAGGTGCACAAACAAGCATGCCAACATTAGGCGCACAAACAAGCATGGCAACATTAGGCGCACAAACAAGCATGGCACTATTAGGCGCACAAACAAGCATGCCAACATTAGGCACATAGAAAAATCGTAACTGTCCCATACTACTGCTCTCGCTATTTAAAAGATAAACTAAACCCATTAATGTATAAAGTTGATTCCTCAATAAATTTTACTAGTTTTTACGATCTATTCGTTAGTAGATCACTTGCAACAATAATAAAATTTGAAGGAAAAACAGTATCCAGATACTGAAATAAATACGACTCCGTAAAGAGCATGGCTAGCAGTCCCGAGGAATCAAAAATGTAATTGAAATGAACATTTTTTAGTCCAATTTTACGTCTCGTGCATAAGTCATTACAATAGAAAACGTGGAGGCACCGTACGCTCTATAAAACATGTATCGCTATAACCTCCGTTTACTAATGCTCTTATTTGGTGTTATAACAATCAATTATACATACAAACTTACGCCATGCATTCATATGTTGAACTACACTTGGCCTTCAGCGATCGATCTGGACACAACGTGATCGTTTCTTCGCCACGTCGCTCGACTGTGCATACTGCAGCAGCGAAATATGTACACATCAGTGCACATATACAGTGCGCTAGTGGTAATTGTACAGTGCACACAAATTTACGTCATGCATTCATATGTTAGACTACACTTGGCCTTTAGCGATCGATCAGGGCATAAAGGTGATCGTTTCTTCGCCATGTCAGTCCACGCTCCGTTGGCTCCTGGAGCCGCGTGCTGAGCTGCTGTTGCTGTTTGCTGTTATTGAGCAAGTCAAGGGCCTGCACCAGCGTATTCAGGAAGTTCTCATTCAAGGCCAGATTATTCAGGAAGCCTGCATTCAAGACTACATAATATGGGAATCTGAATTCAGAGGAATGTTATTCCCATGGTCTTATTCAGAGAAATTGTATTCACATGGTCTTAATTGAGAGTCATGCTATTCATAATGTCTTAATTCAGAGCCATGTTATTCATTTAGCCTTAATTCAGAGTCATTTCATCCATGTGGTCTTAGTTCAGAGTCATGTTGTTCGTATAGTCTTAATGCAGAACCATATTATTCAGTTCCCTTGAATGATTACGCGTTTGAGAAACCATAAATTTCGGACCATGATATTCAAGAAGTCTTGCACCAGGGCCATATGATTCAGCAGGTAAACTAAGAGGAACACCGCCAGTGGTGACGAGACTGCGTTCGGTCATTGCTAAGCGTCCGTTTTTTCTAAACACACCTCGCTGTGAAGGAGGCTTGGCAGCTCCGGCAGTGGCCCATACACCTACTGTACGTCCCCGTTCACGGGTAATGGCTACAGCAAAAAATTAATCCTCGAAATGTGCTCGCCAATAATTGTACTGGCGTTAGAATTATTGATGGGAAGGCTGGTCAGGCTGCAGTGGTTGAGAAGGCCACCCTTACTTCCCACTGAATATATATCAATTTTTTCGGGCAAATGTTTTCAGGAATTAGGAGTTCATATAATTCATAATACCCTCACACAATAGAGTGAGAATCTGTTTTGTATATTTTGACCGGTCAGTAAAGGTAGATTTTTCCAAGGTATGGGAAGTATATGAAAAGTTTCCATTTATGAGACAAAAGAAGAATCGTATCCGAGATTGAAAATGTATGAGTATTTGCATCTGTTTTCCAGTCGCTTTAGATACTTTAGTGATGCCTAGTGCAGTACATACAGCGTTTCCAATGGCTATGGTACGTTAATAACACAAAAATCTGGATATTTTAGTAGCTTTTGTTTTATTTCTTCAGTTTTCGTCAATATATTATTTAAAAAAAGATGCTATTTAACGTCGTTCATCTCGTTGACTACCATATTTCAGGGTCAATGCAATGCAGCGGTAGGTGCACAAATCGACAAAAACTCGCCTTAGACAAACATAATTGCTTCCGTTAAAATGCTAGCTGCTGGAGCAGATTGGCTCGTGCTGGCAGACCAGCAGCGAGCGCTCATGTGCCAGATGTCACCACACGATTGCGTCATTTGGCACGCGGGGCGCATCGTACCTGCCTTAGAGACGGTTAACATTTTAGGTAAAATTAGAAACCGGTCTTCGAGATCAATTTCGGCTGCGTGGCCGAACAGATGGGATTTCGTTCGTAAAATTGATGAGTTTGAGCATACAGTGATGCACTCACTGACTCAATATTCTGATAAATAATTCAAGGGCAAATATTATGAAAATTTAGGAATCTACTGTGAAATTGCGTACTTATACATCAATAGATAGGTTTCATTGATAACACAAAATTTATCTTCAATTTAGTGTGAAAACATAATTGTTAGGTTAAGTTACTATTCAAATTGTAGAAAATTCGATTTTTACGATACAAAAGTGTCCGCGTAATGAAACGAAGAATTATGAAGGGATACAGAACCCTAAGTGTTCCTGAAAAAAGTTCTTAATAAGTTCTACACTAAACTGCTCCATCATGCGGAATGCTTTTTACTGTGTACGTAATCATTCTTAAAATGGAGGGAATAACGATCATGGATACTGTTAAAATCTGTATCCTATTTCTTAACAGTGATGGAATTTACAAGAATAGAATTCAGCGAAGGTATTTTCAACTGTGAAAGTTTTCTATGTACGAAATTTAACTGTTTTTAGAGTCCATTTTTATATTATTATACAAACACATTTAGATTCAGTAATTTTTTTCCTTTTCGTATGTTCAAGGTTACGGGAATGTGATGCAAATAAATGAGCTCAGGCATGACACCTTTGCATAACGAATTGAGCATATATATCTACTCCTTTGCATATATATCTATAAGATATATGATATTAAGTATTAACACAACATTCGGAATCGTAGATACAAGCTGTTATAAAGAGCTTTAGTAATCGCACAGCAATCAGAATCGTGGATACAAGCTGTTATAAAGAGCTTTAGTAATCGCACAGCAATCGGAATCGTGGATACGAGATGTTACCAAACAGTTTTGCATGCATATTTTTTATTTCACCTTAAGCCCTTATGCTGACTTAAAAAAACATGGAATTTCATTTCCATTCGTGCGTTATAAAATCGATAGAAATAAATAATAGATGCGTATCACATACATTTTGTGTTTTGAATTTTGCTTCTCCCATATTGATATACGTAACTCGCGAATCTCAACGCTGGCCAGACTATATACATAGTGTAGACGGACCCGTCTGGGAGTCGTATACTTGGCGTTCTCTGACTAACGGTGGTTCTCTGACCAACAGTGGTTCTCTCACCAATAGTGGTTCTGACTAACAGTGATTCTGACCAACAGCGGTTCTCTGACCAACAGCGGTTCTCTGACCAACAGCGGTTCTCTCACCAATAGTGGTTCTCTGACTAACAGCGGTTCTCTGACTAACAGTGGTTCTGACCAACAGCGGTTTTATGACCAACAACATCTCAGTAGCTCCAAGCACAAGCGGTCAGCAGGAGCAGTCGTGAAGTCTCAATCTGGCAGACGTGTGAAATAATTAGGGACCTGCTGGTGCTAACGCCCCGGCATAAGGAAGCATTTTGTCCCTCTTTCGAGCTGTCGCTTTCATATTGTCTCTTTCATATTGTCTCTTTCATATTGTCTCTTTCATATTGTCTCTTTCATATTGTCTCTTTCATATTGTCTCTTTCATATTGTCTCTTTCATATTGTCTCTTTCATATTGTCTCTTTCATATTGTCTCTTTCATATTGTCTCTTTCATATTGTCTCTTTCATATTGTCTCTTTCATATTGTCTCTTTCATATTGTCTCTTTCATATTGTCTCTTTCATATTGTCTCTTTCATATTGTCTCTTTCATATTTTCTGTTTCATAATGTGTTGATGTATGGCACTTACAAGGAAACGTTCCTTATTTATTCAGTTGTGTTGCACTTGCTGGCTCTTTATCTATATAGCTTTATTGGTCATAGGAAGATTTTTTCTTTCCTCACCAGTCATGGTCCTTCTGCTCTTTTGCATTCTTTGTTTTTCTGTTTCAAAGTTTATTCGTTCTTCAGTGCACCCACACACGTTTTTTTCTCTATTTGTTGCTCTTTTGTACCGCCGCTTGTACCCATTTCTCTTTTAGCGCCACTAGTGTGCCTATTTCTCTTATAGCGCCAATTGTGCCCATTTCAAATTTCTTCATTCGGTTCTAAAGTCCTAAGGCTAAATTATATCGAAATCTTTTTACTTTAATTGAAAAAATAGAACCAGTTTGTGATGTTGCCTGCAACTCGAACTCGGATTTATTGTTGGTTGTGTGTAGAGGGAAGTTGGTTGTGTGCGCAGTGAAGTTGGTTGTGTGTGCAGTGAAGTTGGTTGTGTGTGCAGAGAAGTTGGTTGTGTGTGCAGAGAAGTTGGTTGTGTGTGCAGAGAAATTGGTTGTGTGTGCAGTGAAGTTGGTTGTGTGTGCAGTCAAGTTTGTTGTGTGTGCAGTGAAGTTAGTTGTGTGTGCAGTGAATTTCAATCATAGCAAGCGTGACATGAGAAAGAAGACTGAAGAGAACGAAAGTAGAAGCGTATATAATTGAGCGAACTAACTGACATTTAATTAATGTTTAACGGTTTTGAATACTAATTATATTGATACTGCAAGTCGATATACCTGCTATTGGTAGATAAGAATGACAGAAAAAGTATGTTGAAACGTATGCGGTGTTAGAGAACGTGAAATACATTTATGAATTAAGTACAAAATAAGCAAGAGGAGTACGGTGTATCATATGGAGCCCCAAATGATATATTAGGTACTACAGTTACAATATATTAGTTACTTCGTATGTTATACGTATATGTATTTATGATTTGCATTTTTTATGATGTATTTTTCCGCTTTTTTAAAATTCAAATGAATTTAGAGCAAATGTGTCAATTCAATTCATTCACTGAATATAAATGTGCACGTGCAGTGCTACATCCGCCTTCAGAGACATTCACTCATCATTCACCCGGACAAATGATAACCCCTTTACCTACGTACAGACAAATGTCAAGATTGCTCAGGCACAATCGAGGTACCCTTTAATTATTAAAAATTAAAGCTACAAATTAGGCCTGACCAACCCCTCACAAAAGTAACTACAGACATAAAGTAGCTTTTAATAAGCTACCTAAATTCATCACAAGCCTCACCACCTGAATTCATCACCACTTCCATTCAAATCCTTCACCGTTACCAAATATGCTACCACAACCACTCAAATCTATGACCACCATCACCATCAAATCCATCAGAACTGCAACCTCTCAAATACACCACCACCATTCAAATTCATCACAATTCGAATATATGGCCACCGTTGCTAAATCCACCATCACTCCCACCAAATCCATTATAACTGGTGCCTATTAAATCCACAAATCCATCACGATCGCAACAAAATCCTTGATCACCACCTCCGCCTCCACCAAATAATCCCCCCCCCTGACGCACGGCCCCACACAACACTGGCCGCGGCATCATAGAGCGGCCAAAGCAATCAAAGTTTCATCCAAAAAGAAATCATCGAAATTTTCCGCTCATTGTGCTTGGCGGGAGCAGAAAAAAAGAGATAGGCCTTCCGTGTGGTCCGGTAGGCTGGATACCGGCGCACGTGCAGGCACGATCGACAGCCGTTATCGTTCCTGTGAGTCGTGGTACAGTCGTCCCCTGCATAGTACGCTAGGTTGATTCCAGCAAACAACCGCTCTATACTCGTCCCCCGCATAGAGTGCTAAATCGGTTCCGGTAAACAACCGCTCTATACTTGGCCCTTCCAAAGAGCACTAAGTTGGTTCCAGCAAACAACCACTAAAAAACGCTTTACATTTGGCCCCTGCAGTGATCGGTATCAACTAGATTTTAACATCAACTAGCACAAAAAATCTGCACTTGAGTGATGGGGAGCAAATAGAGCGTGTTATAAGAAGCATACGAGGAGATAGAGCGTTTTTTCTGTAACAATGTAACGCTCTAAGCAAGGGACGACTGTACTACGATTTGTTTGCGTGACAAGCATTATCGTTCCTTGAATTGTGACAGTAGGACTTGATCGCGACAGGCTGCATCGTTCCTTGAGTCGTGATATTAGGACTTGATCGTAACAGGCTGTATCATTTCTTGAGTCGTGACATTAGGACTTGATCGTAACAGGCTGTATAATTTCTTGAGTCGTGACATTAGGACTTGATCGTAACAGGCTGTATCGTTTCTTGAGTCGTGACATTAGGACTTGATCGTGACAGGCTGCATCGTTCCTTGAATCGTGACATTAGGACTTGATCGTGACAGGCTGCATCGTTCCTTGAGTCGTGACAGTAGGACTTGATCGTGACAGGCTGCATCGTTCCTTGAGTCGTGACAGTATCGGCCGTGGGTTAGATCACTCGACCGAAGTATTCAAGTCGTCGCGCTTTGAAATCGACGCACTGTCGATGCGGTGAATGTGTGCTTGAGAATAGAATGTAAAACTGCGAGAATTTACTTCACAAGAAGGTATAGAAAAAGTCCACTGAGTGGTTTTTAGATTTTCATCGTAAACTGCAAGCAGCATTTGAGTTTTTTATTGTTGCCTTGTGATCATGTCTGTAGTGAGTATCATGCATATGTATAATGAAAAATTTTCCTCTTTTCGTGAATTATCTCGACGAGTTTTCAGGTATGGAGATAAATCCTTCAATTTACCCACTTCAATCTCACGACTTTTTATGCCTACGCCTAAAAAATCTTTCAATTACGAGCACAGCTGAGGCAGATTTTTCCATTTGCCCGACGGAGGAAGATTTAAAGGGCACATTTGCGGTTGATTACCGAAGTGTTTACGGTCGATTACGATCCTGTTACGGTTGATTACGGTTGAGTTTACGGTGGTAGAGGCGCGGTCAGCCATCAGTCGGGCCTGTGCCACACCAAGGGACTGCCCAAATCTACCTAAAAGTTTGACAGAGTTTTTTTAGAACATTTTTTCAATCTATTGTGAAATGAAACTTTGAAAAAGTTCGGGCTCGTCGTTAAAGAAAACTTTGGTCAAGAATGAAAAGCAAACTTTGTTCGATAGTAATGTGCAGATTTTCGCCGCGCCTACCGAGGTCTCCAGGCTGGAAAACAGTACTAAGAAAGTAAGATTTCATTTCGTCTATTTTTTGTTCTTTGTTTCAATAATGCCATTTTTAACAGGTGGGTTGTTATTATTTAAATGAAAGCACATTTTCCATGCGTTTGTCATCAGTGTTGCCACAGTATCAACTGTTATCTCGCTGTTGCCACAGTACCAACTGTTGTTCTTACTGTTGCCACAGTACCAACTGTTGTTCTCAGCGTTACCACAGTATCAACTGTTGTTCATCCTGTTGCCACAGTATCAACTGTTGTTCTCGCTGTTGCCACAGTATCAGTTGTTCCCGCTGCTGCCGTCGTCTGCCAGCTGATGCTTCCGTAATCCACCGTCAGCCAGCTGGCGTGCGTGCGTGCGTACGTGCGTCCACTATCCGGTCCTAAGAGAGTACCGCCTCTTCCGCATTTGTACGCTTCTGCTTTCCAGACGAGCTGCTGGTTGTAAGGGTTGTAGCTAATTGTCATGCGTCCTAATTATGCTAATTTTTAGTGATCAACTCTTCGTCAGTTGTTTTGGATCATATGAATTTGGGCTAATTTTTATTAATCAATTCTTCGTCAGTTGTTTTGGATTATATGAATTTGGGGTAATTTTTAGTGATCAACTCTTCGTCAGTTGTTTTGGATTATATGAATTTGGGCTAATTTTTATTGATCAATTCTTCGTCAGTTGTTTTGGATTATATGACTTTGGGCTAATTTTTATTGATAAATTCTTCGTCAGTTGTTTTGGATTATATCAGTTTATGCTAATTTTCATTGATCAATTGTTCGTCAGTTGTTATGGATCATGTTTATGATATTTTTTATACGTTGATTGTTCGGTACTTTTCATGGATTATGTTAATGTTATTTTTTATAACGTACCTGTTCGCTAATGATACAAATAACATTTATGATCATTTTATGGGCTATTTATTCTGTCGTTAATTTTGCTGCCACGAATTAACTCCATGAATAACAGGCTTTCATGTTCATTGCGAGCAGCTCCATGCAACGTAGCTCCAATTTTGTCATTTACCCAGGTTTCAGCCCCAGACTTCCATGCATCTTTGTAACTAAACAAAATGAAAATAAAATAATTTTAAGGCTTTTACACTGCTTTTGTAACCGTGATGAATATGTTATTTGGAATGAATACGTAATTTTGTAACATTTGGAATGAATACGTAATTTTGAAACAAATGGTCAAAGAAGTTTGGAATTTGCATTTGTTCTATATAATCCCTGCAATGAATAAAATTATTAAGCAAAAGCTAAATTTTGTAGAATTAATGTAATTTTCCTGCTGTTCAACAGGGATAGAAGTCGGTCAATGACGCTTAATTTTCTTAATAAAATTTATAAACAACAGTGATACTTGTTCGGTAATGTTTTCGTTTGTTTATGCATTAGTTAAGTAAAATTATTCGAAGCCATTTTCATGACGTGAGATCAGGTACCTGTTAATTCTATAGACCGCTTATTCATTCTATATTCTATATGTTCATATTCTATAGACCGCTTATTCATTCGAGAATTGTTCCAGGCACAATTATTTGTTCCATAAAATTTATGATCCACCGTCAATTTGCGTCACTTAACTGTCGCACCCCCATTTTGCCGAGCAAATTAACAAAAAAAGAATCTTAGAATTAGCGACACATAATTGCGGCTGCCGAAACTAGGTTTTAATTTTGTAATCAGATTAAAAACAAATTTGAACAACTAATTATTTTTTCTTACTTCAGACCCCTAATAATCTGCACACTTAAAATGATCCGAAAAGTATCAAGAGAGTATATTAAAAAAACATTAGATCGAGATCCCCACTAAAAAGCAAAAGAAACAAATCCAAGTTAAACTGTTCCATAGCAAATCATTGGAGCCAGGTTTTTGCTAAAAATTTATGCATATATGCGCATTGAGTTTGATAAATCAGCGCCATGTGTGCACGAGGGTGTCACCGTGTAAATTTTAGAGCACCTTGAAAGACCATAAAATATAGATGTGCACGTATACGTTATAAAATATCTACCACAAAGAAATCGCAAAATATAAGAGCGACAGAGACTGCACCATTCCAATGACTCAGACTGCGTCGCACCGTGTGTCGCGCACTGTTGAAACGTGGAATTTATGCACAAGGTGTGTTCCCACACAGAATGCCCTTCGCATAGAAACACGACGTTAAGAATAAAGAGGGAGAGAAAATGAAGAAACGATAGCGAAGAATGCGTCAAAGTATAGTGGGCACGAAATACAGCAAAGTAGGCACGTGCAAAGCGGGCACGAAACACAGAAGTCCCGATGGTCTATAGCTGAGGTATGCCTAACAGTCCCTTCTGGGGTCACTAGTCCCCACAGCATACGATAGACAAACCTAACCTAGCCAAACCCCATACTGCCCATCCTGTTCCCTCATAGGAGAACGGTACCATAAGTACCAGCGGTGCCGCGGTACGCAGGTTAGGGTACACCTGGTGTACCACAACAAAACTAAAGGGTGCTCCAATCAACAAAAATAGAGCTCTCTTAACGGTGAACGGTACGTCAGTGTGCCTTTAATGGTGCAAGGGTAAACCGCCAGTCTTCACACAAATGACAACACCCAACGAAAGCCTATCTATGTCAAAAATTCTCTATTTTTTCAAAACCTAAACCATGATTTCTAAAAGTTAAAGAAGAATACGATTAATTTTCATTACCGTTCATTCTTATAACCTGTGACTCATTCAGAAATTATTTCAATATTTTATATGTACGCAAACATCGGATAAAATCAAAAGATAAGAATCGTATAATTACAAACTCGTGAATTCACAGTAATAATTTCGTTTCAATTTTTAACACTATCTTTTACATCCCAATCTAGCGTTTACGTCACCCCACCGATAAATTCAAATGATTATTCATAAAATAATTCAGAACAAAATTCATACAAAATTATAGATATTGAATATAAATTAATTCACTTGTTTCACAGCTGAATGGAAAATAAGCATCCTAATTTGAAACAAGAAAATAATGGAGCAAAGAAGAAGAAACATGACATGCGAAAGAAAGAGAATGTTCTTATGGAAGGTAGAGAAAGAAAGTGCAACGCGAACGAAGAAGAAAGAAAAAAGTACCTTGAAATTATCTGCCTGATATCGAGACTATTGAAAAAAGAACCAGCTTCTGTATATAAGAAAGATTGAAGTATCTGTCTCGAGCGAGAAAACCAGAAGCCGGTTACCCTGCCAGGATTACCAAAACGACGGTGTTACCAGCACGGGTCCGGTTACCTCAAATACAAGTAGGTAATTACAAAAATACTTCTACCCTCCATGAGGCAATTACTGTTCACGCCAGCGCTCCGTGCTTGTCTGGCTGCTCCCTGTCCGTCCAATGTCGGTCGGAGTGCAGGTACGTTACTTACACCAGCAGGTGGGAGTTACACCAGCAGGTGGGGAGTTACACCA
>VOMN01121574.1:0-15679 GCA_014899125.1 Orchestia grillus
GGGGGACCTCTGAAGGGGGATCTCTGATGGGGGACCTCTGATGGGGGACCTCTGAAGGGGGACCCCTTATCCCCTGAATGATGAGCTCCGATTCGTGGAGGCTGATTCGTGATCTCTATTTTACACTTGCTTTAGAGGATGTTTTGCGAAACGAATGAAGTTCAACTCGCTTGTGGGCATGATTTGACTTGAATGCCTTTAATTGGACGAAATACCACGTTTTTCACGATTAAGTAGACAAATTAATTTCAAGCCTATCCCACCACTATCCCGAATGACATCATAGCGTTGAAGAGAAGATAGGAATTCGCTTTTTCAAGTTACTACGTTCAGTTAATTGACTGATGGCTGTTTTAATTCTCATCGGGGGACGTGTACATTAATTTATCAAATTTGAATCCCGATTTGGTTCAGTAAGAAGATACTGTAAAAAGAAACTGAGGAGAAGAAGAAGATGGAAACGAAAAGAGGATAGAATAGAGAGAAAGAGGGAGCCGGCGACTGTGCGGCCCGAGAGGGAGTTGAGAGCGAGAGAGGAGGAGGGAGGAGTGGAGGAGTGGAGGAGTGGAGGAGTGTGGAGGCGGGAGGGGAAGACCCCGGAGTCCGAGGAGCAACAAGTAGGTGGTGTCGACGGCATCCACGCTCGTCGGTGCATCATTGACGGTAGTGTCCCTGCTTCCTCCTCACGTCATAGCCTCTAGAACAGCTCCAATCAAACGTTGCCTCTAACGTTTCCTCAACAAGTTACCTAAGGCTTCTGCTTTCGGTTCCGTGGTCTCCAATAACTTTGAAAGAAGCGCCCACCGCTGTGATTCGGCCTCCTATCAATTCTCTCTCCATTGACAGCTCCGTGATTGATTACTGACCTTAATTGTGCGCGCGCACTTGTCTCAGATTTTGTAAGCCATTCTCTGCTTCCACTCGAGTTTTGCACCGTTCGTTGTAGCAGAGCCAGCTCCCAGCTACCGTAACTCGTCCGCCATCCGTCCTCCAAGTCTTGAGTTTTCGACACCTGCTTCGGTGCATCTCATTCGCCCGCCAGACAGTTGGTGAGTACCTCTTCTGCCCCAGCTGTGAACGACGCTTGGTTATCTTGTGAATACTTTCGTCCTAAATGCTTCTTCTGATCATTTTTTTTGTTCATTGTGATACTGAAACTGATTTTTGAGCCATGTAGCATACACTGAAGAAAATATTCATTTTCAATTTTTGTCAATCATTGTTTTGGTGATGTTTCAGCTATGTTACTTATTTCAACTGGTAGCGTGAAAGTATTTCACAATGTAACTATACTTGGGCTGGTTGTAGGTTAACGTGGATGACTTTAAGTAACCATCAGCCTTTCATTGGCTTTCCTTGTGAACACAGTTGCAACGAACCTTCAGGCCACTGCACAATATAGTTATCGTACGGAAATTATCACGATATAGTGATGCGTCTGACGTCCACGTGTTGCGAGGCGGCAACATGTCTGATGCCGTCGTTTCAGAACTAGTGGCCTATAATATTTATTCAAGCACTTTTTGTGTCCGATTACAACCTAAGTCGTGTTGCAGAGTTGACGTTGCGCTGGAAAGCACGTTGAATTCTAGACAAGCTCATATTTGTTTACATGGAGTTGTAAGGGAAATTCTGAAAAATTATTGTTTACCAGAGCTGTGTTTTCTTGTTATTTCCGTAAGAATCATTTTACGCAAACAATACATCCGGTGAAGTAGCTCAAACAAAAGGTTGACTTTCTGTGCAAATTTTTATTTTGTTCCTCTATTTACTGGTCGCGCGAGTTCTGTCCATCCCATATCTGTATAGTACCCTCTTTCCTTATGAGTGTTCCATCAGCTACTTTCGTGCGTATCTAAAACATTGCTGAACTGTAATCTTGGGCAGTAACGGTTTCGTAATTTCTAGTTTTTAAACTGCTTAAAACTGTCCATCTCTGAAGTTTTCAAAAGTAATATTTCCTCGACTAATTCACAAATTTTTTGTAGGTGTTTATGATTGATGTGGATTTATTTTTGGTATTCAGTAGAACACCCGGAAAGTGAATTGTACTTTAGAGTGTCACATTTATTTCTCAGAATGATATAAATTCCAATGGTGACGGTAGTAATTACTTATAATAGCAAATTTATTCTCAAGTAGCTGCGTTCATGTAAAGGGTAGCTGACTAACACTGTTGCCCAACTTATTGACGTTGGAAACGCTTAAAATTTTGTGAACGTTTTTCTGGGTGCCTCCTCCAAGGACGCCCACGAAAATATCATAATGTGAGGAGAGTACTGCGCCAAGCTCGCTTATGGAAGCAACGAGGAGACTGTCAACACTGTCGTAGACTCAACTTGGTTAGAGAAGTAAAAGATATTCCAAGCAAAAGACTGCGCGGAAACTGGCAACTCGCTGGAGCGTGTCCGCCAGGCGAGCCAGCAGCGAAGAGCGGCAAATGCGAACGGACGGAGGCTCGACGTGCTGCACCAGAGACGTGTTTTATTGATCCTCGCAAAGACAAGCGGCTCCCTAACTACGGAACTCTGAAGCCGCATCAGAGAACGGACGTTCTCGTCGCATTTTTGGAAAGGGGAGCTCTTCCATTTGCTCGTGGATAATTGCCGCTTCTACGTCAACAACAACTTTTGAGACTCGAAATTACTCGATAACTTTGCGAGCGTTATTCCAGGGAAACTCTCCAGTACCTGCGGTGAAATTTCCTTGAAAATCTGAAACTAGTAAATTCAAGTTCAAAAATTACGAATTGGAGTGTAATTGTTTTTTCCACAAAGTTCTTACGTGGGGTGTGCATATAGTAATGACTCAACAAATTTGATGAAATGAAGATAAAATCATCTTACTTTATACTGCATCGCGTGGAACAACTCTTGAATAACCTAAATGTATTTTGATCAATTATTGGACAATTATTACCATGGGCGCGCTTTGGGAGCCCAGAAATCATTCTAAATTTTTCAAACGAAGTTTGATTTGAAGCTATTCAGTGTTTAAAATTACCGTTAATATAGAGATTGAAATATTAGGTGAGATTTGTCAATAGGCATACGCTACTGCCGACGAGAAGAAACAGTGGTGGCAGACAGGAACCTGGTGAGATCATGGGAACAATGGTGCAGAAATAATCATACTGTACATCGACTTTCCTTGAGATAATCATGATTTTACTACAATTGTACACAGCATTACGGTAGCGGAAATTTGTCAGTGATCCCATTTTCTCAATTAAAAGCTTGTTTGAAGATGGTGAAGCTGGACTAATGTTGACTACTGTGTCGAGAGCTCTTGGGGACACTTTTTTCGGAATTGTTACGTTTATAATAATTGGGCTGAACTTGTATTACCGTATATGGAGGCGAGGCGGCGTTCCTATGGATGGCCAGACGGCTGTCAAGGCTTCACGCACCAGAGAGTGTAGAGAAGAGTTCCTCCGGAGTAGTCCGTTCAGTAAACGTTCTCGTGCTTCATTGCTTCAAGAGAAAACTCTCCTGAATTTCTTGTTCAGCTGAAGTGCCGCTACCTTATTGTGAGATTGCATTTTTCGCTGTTAGGTTACCTAAGCTGTAGATAGACCTTCGGGAATTCTATTTTCCACGTTCATATTGTTTCTTTCTATTTCCATGGCTTCCTAGCCTATTATTATTTATTTTTATTCCTTTCCCTTCATAACTTCCTCCTTCTTTACGCGGAGAATCCTGTGGAAGAACACACTCGTGCTGAATTTTTCGCTCGTGAAGATAACTGAAGTGTCTTGCTTTATTTTTTTTCCATAGACTTGTGTTAGAATTTTATATATTTCACTTACGTGATAGACTTTAGAAAAATGCTTCTTCTCGGGTTGTATAATAAAAGAACTGGTTTAAGGATCTAATCGACTAGCTAATTTCAGCCTAAATGAAGCACAAAACGATAAATTTCCGGTAACTCCCTCCTGGTGCCGAGAGTGGGAAATCGTAAATAGATAAATCTCGCTGAAGTAGGAACTCGGCCCCAGAATACCAAAGCCCCTCTGCTCCATTGCTTGCTTTTTGAGGAACTTTTTATCTCGTGTGCCCTCTTCCAACCGACGGCTGAAGTTCCCAATGGATCTGTGTAACGTGACGGATATTCCCTGTAGACTGGGGCACTGTAAAGGCTAATCGTCTTCTCAATGCACGCTGTTTCGACTAGCGAGTCCGTGTGGAGTACAACGTTGATTCATTTGTTTTGATCAAGGGTATCATTCTGATTGGAGTGTTGGGGCCAAGTTTTTTTCTTCAAATAAGGCTCCTAGAAACAAATGGTACCAAGCGGCTTCAAAGTTTCAAGATCCAAGCAGTGAGGGAGATGAAAATCATCTCGACTTGCATTAATTTTCGACCATTTTGCCATTATCTCTCTGTATGTACGACTCCCACTCCAGACAGAGGAAGGTTTAGTAATGGCAGTGGTATTCATTACTCGTGTTCGCTGTACATGGCACTTGGTACCTTATGATTCTAGAGGCCTCATTTGTGCCTCGCTTTTGTTCTTTCTGATGAAATTTGCTTAATATAAAAATGGTAACAATTCACCTTAAAAATATTTTCTTTTCAGGTGAGTACGCCTTAGAGAACGAGGACTTTTCAACTGTGTGGCCGTGAGTAAAAAAGGTCATGTGCTATTACATTAAAATTATGTCATCTTATGAGTAAATTCTATTCGTATGTATTATCAAAATGGTTCTGAAATAAAATGTACTCAACGAATAAGAGCTTCCCTGATTATTTGCCTATATTACAGATTTTATTGAATATTTTTTCTCAGCTAATCGATGGTCAATGATTTCAAGGTTTTTTCATGATGGTGTAAGGGACACAGTTGAATTTATTTGTCTTAGATTTTAATGTTTGAATTCCTAACAGTTCAAGCAAACGATCCAACACGTTTGAACTTTTGTCATTTATTTCAATTAAAGCGAGCGATGCCATAACGGACTGCCAGCGAGTGGAAAACTTTATGTCCGGTGAAATATTCCAGTCAGGATCCAGCGCAACTTAGCTCCAAGGCGTTACTTTATGATGACATTCATATCGGAGCTCTATTTATTTTCATAACTTTTCTTTGTTATTTACGCACGGCCGACGACCTACTAGAGTTGTTTGCCGGTATCTTGACATTTTCGGACATTTTACGAGTTGGCAAACAAAATTATTTATCCTCTTGACTATATGAAAAACTTCGATTCTTACTACGAGCAAGAATTATTCACACAATTCACAAAAGTAATTTTTCTAAGTTTTCGATTAGAAATTCCAAAAAAACAAGTATGAATATTAAAGTTCCATATTATAGCGCTTTCAGATACTGAAAAACTTTCTACTGCCTGTACGAAAATCGTGGATTATGGACTTTCCTGCAGTACATTTGAGCATTTTTTAAAAGCAGTGAATAAATTGTTCGAATTGACCAAGTTTCCGTAGCCTTCACTAGCTGCAGGATTTCAGCTTGCTGGAAACGCGCTCGTAAATCTGGTTCTTAAGAACATGCAGTAAAAGCGGGTGACTAAGCATACGTAGCGAAGAGCTTTATTTGCGGCTGGCAATCCACGCTGTGTTTTCTTTTGATGACCTTAGTAATTAGATGTAATCATCGCGCAGCTCCCCAGCGAAGTCGCTCCAATTGTACTCACTGGTGACACGAATTAAAACTTCAGTGATATAAATTAAGAGTTTTAATTAGATGAGTGTAGATGTCAAGCGTAATGGCTTGGCCGCTGCCTCTGCAGCACCGCGGGGAAGATGCGCAAATCTGCTGGCGCGTGGCTGACCAAATGGAGGCAGCCACAGTGAAGTCATCCGTCCTCGCGACGACTGACTAGAATAATACGAGAGACATTTCGATGAAGAGTCCCTGCCAAGCCGATGTGTAATTTTTTAAAATCTTGAAGTATTTGCGTCGTTACTAGCAGTCTGTTGACAAATATTCAATGAGAAATTTGATCATTGCTTGTCCATGGTGCACTTCTCAAATTTTACGGTACTTACGTCGTCGCTAACCGTGCGAATAGAGATTATGATTTGGGGTAGTTTTATTCTTCAGCATGTGTAAATGATGAGTGTTCATTCTCTGCTTTTTACATTATCCGTCTTTTACAAGGTTTTCGTCTGTTCTGCTTGAATATTTAACAAATGTGTTAGCAATCCCTTAAAAAAAAAATTATGCCCGTTTTGATCTAAAAACCTTCACGTAGATTGTGCAGATTTTTTATGTACGTTATATAAATGCGACTGCGGACAAAATAAGTCGGTTTCATCAATAAGATTCGATACTTTCCTAGTTTTCTATTTTCTTCGAAACAATATAGCTGGAGATATCGCTCAATTCACCATACTTTCATCGTAATTGATATTTCGTTTCTATTGTGGTTTTTCTCTTGAAAATCAGAAATATGAAAGTATATACCAACCGTGTATAAAAGGTACACACTCCGAAACCATTTTCAGGGTTTACTCGAGTCGTATTCGGGTATTTAGGAATATTGCACTTGAGTGCGCGAATGGGTTTTACGCAAATGAGATTTGATTCGTCATTTTGGTAAATTTGATCTCACTGAATGCACTCTTGTTTTCAATGTTTCTTTGATGCCAATCCATTGCTAATAAATATATACATATTTATATATATATATATATATATATATAAGAACCGCCTCGTTTTGTGCGTGTGTTCCTTGAATGATAAGTTACCCCCATCATTTCTCTTGTGATTTGCATGACTAATTTTTATCATTTTTCAGTAAGAATATTGTGAGTCTTATTGAAAAGCTACACTTCACATATGGAAAGCCTCAGCTACGTACGTAAGTGTAGCGGTTGGATTGAATGGCATACGTTTCTATGCGATCAATAGAAAACTGTTTCTGATGCATCCTGCCTGAAGTATCAGATTTGAAGTTTTTTAAGATACGCAAGTATAAGACGATAACAATGAAGTTTTTGTTGTCTGTTAGGAGCAAAAATTCGTTCGAGTGATTTAATGTTGCTTTCTCAGGAAGTTTTAGTAACAGACTGTCCGGGGAGTATGCATTTGGGCAAAAATGCGTCGCGTAGATTTGCGAAACATTTAAGACTCTTTCCCATTTCCTCTCGACCCATCAAACCAGCGTTTAACGAATTTTTCCAAAAAACGTGTTCCGCTGGAACTTGCGCACCGGCAAGCGAGGTTAGACGGCGAGAGGCCTCAAGATTGTGGCCATAATTGCCTAGGACGGCATCTTCGTGAATCGGAGCACGTCATTAGAAGTTCTCTGTGTGGGCTTAAGTTGGGCAAATAGGACCAAATTGAATACAAAGGACTTTATTGGCCACAAGACGTTGAAAGTTTTACAATTCGCGCCATTCCTGGCGGCATTGCATCCGGCTGCCAGAATCATGGAATCGTACCAAGTTTTCAATGAAAAACTTTTTATGAATGAACTGCTTGCCTTTGAAAGCATTTGTTGGAGTCTTAGATTTATTACTATGCAGTTTCGTGTCAAAACACAACTTATCTCGGTTTCTTCGTAGTCTTTTGACTATGGGTAACTCTATTAATGGGACTGTGGACACCCTAGTTTGCTTTATTTTATTTGCCATAGCACTTCGCAGTATCACCGCGTACCTTTGCCGAGTTGCAGATTTACATAATTTATAAACTGCTGTTAGAAGTTTCGATGTCCATCTTTCAATTAGAAATTTTTAATTTTCGTGTTGAACTTGCACCCATATTTCGAGCCTAGCATAGAGTTAATGCTGGGGATCCAGATTTTTATAAAATCTATAGAGATTGAAGCTCATTATTTATACCTTGTCTTGGAGACATCATTGTTGCCGTGCACTGCAGCGCGCAAACAGATCACAGCGAGGATGAAATGCGATAATGTAATGAAGACGGCGGCGCATCCCTGCTAGTAGACCTAATCTGACATTGTTTTCGCCCGACTCTCTCTTCCTCCCTCCAGCTGTCCTGTGCGGTTACGAAGAATTCACATAATTGGTAACAAAATACTGCCTTGGCCTGTTCTGCCTGTCATGAGGAGCTTGACACCCTGAACATAATCTCTTCTTGGCAACGAGCATCATGTGACCAAAAATAGCCGCTCACTCTATCATGTGTACATGACCTGGGAGAGTATTTTTCAAAATATGTTGTGTGCAGATGCCACTTGGCAGCGCTTGTGAAATTTCATGCTTAAATCTGAAAGATACTGTAAATACATCCGATTAAAATCGTAGGAATACGAGTGTTTTAACATTGCAAAATGAAGGTCCTGTGAATGATGTTTTGCTTCACTGGAAGGTGTGATTATGAAAGGTGAAACATTTTTATCGTCAGAGAAAAATCAGTTCTGACTCTCACTCATGAGCACTAATAATTGGAATGATAGAAAATCTCCTAGCATGGACATATCTGGCAGTACGTACACAACGTTTTTGCTCCTAAATTTTTTACAACAATTGTGCAGTGTGTTATGCGTCGGTATTAAAACCGAATGTTCGATTTATTCGGTGTTGCAATAAATGCTAGTCGAGCATTCATTCGGGAGACCTGTGGCGCTCGCTGGTGCTACAAGAGACGCAGGCAGTCTCTATAGTTACTGTAATTACGGACGACTTCTTCGCTTCTTTCAAAATGTGCATTTTGTTGAAAACAAACGGGCAGAATGAAGCGGAGATTAAATACGTACGAACGCGGGTGCAGTCCTTTTGGTGACGTTGTTTCTCCCCTGGTGAGCGATTCAGATTCAGCTGCGCTTGGCTTGGAAATTATGAGATTTATTAACAGTTTCAGAAAACACATGTTTAGCATTAATTAGTTTGATTCATCTAGCCTACAGGTCTAAAAGTAAAACTTCGAAGTCTCATTTTTTACCTGCGCGGCTTGCTATCGTAATTATTGCACCTTAAGTGGGCTGCTATTGCGGTGAACAAAGTCTAATTTCTGTGTTTGGAGGTTATTCTTTTAATTAGGCATTCGAATGACTTCCTTAGAATCCCCACAGTGGCTAAAGAACCACGAGGACTAAGATAAATCAGGAAAAACTTGCTTAATGTCTCCTTAACTCTGCAAATACATGTGTGAACGTATCCAGTCACGGGGCTCTTTACTTCGTGTACGATATAAAAATTGACGAAAGTTTTTGCATAACTACGAAATGGAGCTGGTTGCCTAAATAGCAGAAAAGAGGGCAAAATGCAATGTATAATCTATGAAAAAATTCATTAATAGCGAAAATTTAAAATGTAGCCTTTTTATTTTCAATATTTGTATAAATATTCAGCTACACTCCAACTATATTCGATAATTTTGAAATAAATTTTACAGCGTTTAACGGTTGCATTGCACGGTTAGACACTAATTAATATGTGTACACTTTTACGGTGCTAGGATTATTTTCACATTGAAATATACTTGAAATGTTTTGCATAATTTTAGCTATACGTTTCAATTCCTTAGTTTCACTCGACCTTGCTTTTTCTAAACAGTAACAAGTCTGACTACCGTTGATTGGAAGATTGTGCATGAGTGTGTTTTGATAAACAGTAACGATTTCGACTACTGATGACGAGTTCATCAAGGATTGTATAGGGATGTATTTTAGCTTGCGACTGTCATTTAGAATCAATTTTATCTACTCCGCAAGCTTGCATTTGATTCGAACAAAAATCTCTCTCGATGCACCAGCGAGACCCGCTTGTTTTGCGAGCAACTAATTGGGCCACTCGCTCGGGAGTTGCGGCTGCGTGATGCAAGCGCCGTGCGCACTGCGCAGCTTCTGCGCAGTGTCTGCAGATTTTAGTTTCGGTGCTCGACCTTCTTTTCCGCAAGTTTCCCTTGATAATTCTGAAGAATTGAATTTTTTTGCGATAGCAGCGACTCGTGATCCTGGTGTGTTTGTTTGAGAAGGAAACCGTCGTCATGACAACCGAAGTTTTGTGTCCACTTTGAGCTTCTCTGATCAAATGAAAGAAATCTGCCAGAGTTAGAGAGTGGATATTTTTCTTCAGCCAACTCTCACTAGTCAAAATAACAGCCGCACTTCTAAGGCGCTTCTTCAAAATGATACCTGTTTTGGCCTCAACACTCTTGCCCCGCTGCTAAATTTTCAACTTCACCAAAATAAGGTAAAAATATTCATACGAACTTTGCAGAGAAGAAAATAGATTTATTTCATTTCTTGAAACGCTGCTATTCCATTAAGTCAGTTCAAATTTTCATTAATTTTTCCTATTCTTGCAAAAAACATTTCTATTCAGGAAGGTTTGCTGTCACTCTACAATGGTGGGATTAAAAATAATAAAAAGAATGACTTTACCCATTTTTTGTAGTATGAAAAATTTCATTACGATAATTTTTTATCACCCAATTTTCTTCTTGAGTGGTCTTTTCAATTGAATGAAAACCATTTCTCAGAGCAGTAGAGTACGGCACCGGATAGTTGGTGATGCTTTGAGAAAGTCGTCTGATGCTTCATAAGAAAAGGTGTTTCCGTAGCCACTGTAAAAGGTGTTGACGTAGCCATTGTAAAATGTGTCAGTTAACTCTGTAGCTCTATTGGTTTGCGAGTGCCTATGTATAGCAGTATTTCCATCATCAAATATCTAAGGTACGATGTTTCCGTATGGTACGGCTGCTCCCTACCGTTGGCAGGGTGCGTTAGTGCGCTGCTATTTTCTGGCATCAGCACACCATGGAGTCACGCTGGTAGCAATGCTGATATTATTCAGTTAAAGCACTGTGAGTTTCTCTTGTAATGAAGGCTTAACTTTGAATTCTACAGAAAAGCTACAAGAGACCACACTAATTCGAATCAATGCGATGTTTTTTATTATTGTTTTCCAAATTATCGTACCAGATTTCATTTTGCTTGTTTCAATAGATTATTATTAAAATGGAAATTTTTGATGAGTAATTACTTTGGGAGGGACCTGTACAGCTGAGCTGAGTTGGATATTTGAATAATTTTGAACGTGTTTTTTTTAACGTATTGTGATAAAATTTAAAACTGCCCACGATTCAGGAACAAAGGTAGCTTGAAAAATGCCAATTTTAACCTACGTCTATGGGTCTTGTTTGTGTAGTTATAGTTTTATTGTCTTTCTCATGTTAGCTGGCGTTGCATCGGCATGTTTTTGCGGATGACATTCAGACTTTTCCTCTCATGTTTGCTCCGGCATTTCCATCTCTTGAGGTGCGCTTGCTGTGTGTGCTTCAGCTTACTAGCTGTTGAACCGTGACTACAAAATTTTTCACTCTTTTCGATTAAATGATCTGTCAGTCTGAGCGATGAAAGGTTATACAACAGCAATGTGCTACTCAACTTTTTAATGGCCGAATTATTTTAGCGCCGAGGCTGCATTTAGAATTGCTTAGAACTGGCCCAGAAACTTGAAAACTTATCCACTCAACGAACGGAGTAGTGCTGAATTTAGTTTTTTACGAAAAACTAGCATGTCCATATTGGGCAAGGCAGTCGGGTCCCCTGAGTCGCTAAAGGAACAACTTTTGAAGACATGCGAGATATTTTTGCCTTCTTTAGTGCAGCTGTAGCTTGCACCGAAGTGCGACTCGTCTCGCAACCCAGAAGTGGACGAAAACATTTGCAAAGCTATTACAAATTGAAACAAACCCGGATGAAATCGATGCCGTCATTGACACGCACCCTTCTGACCAGAAGACCGTCGCCATGCACCGCTATTGCGCACCTGAATACATTCATTTCCTGTTTCCGAGAGCAGCCCTCCTCAATCATGGTACAACTCACGCTATTCATACGTACACATATTTCTGTGTGAATACTATTGTATCACTATTGTATGATCAGAGCATGAAATGTCGTAACAATGTCATAAATGACTATTTTGGATCTTCCATTGTGGAGGGGCGCTGAAGCGGATGTTCCTCAGGCTCAGTTGATAACCTTGTTGTGAAGATTGCTATACATTGCTGTAGGTTGGTGAAGGAGACAGAGGCCGACTTACGGAGGGCGATGAGGATTAGAGGACCTATTCCAAGAATGATAATATCATCGTATCTGTTTGTTTCCTGCAGTCACTTCATTTTGCGGCTAGATGCTACGCGTAGCCTTTTTCGAAGCGTAGCCATTTTTGTAGCGTAGCCTTTTTGCAGCGTAGCCTTTTCGCAGGGCAGCCTTTTTGCAGTGTAGCCTTTTTCGCAGCGTAGCCTTTTTCGCAGCGTAGCCTATTTCGCAGCGTAACCTTTTTCGCAGCGTAGCCTTTTTCGCAGCGTAGCCTTTTTCGCATACTCTCTCCCAGCTGACGCCACGCTCTATTTTGCGCCCATCCGGCTCTTGTGGAAGTCTTTGCCTTGTTGCGCTACCATGATCACAGTAATTAAGTAGCAATCATAGGAAATAACACGCTATTGCCTGTCCTTTTACCGCTCGCTGCGTTCTCATGCTCCCTTTATGGTACCTCATCGATGGAACTTACATTTATGTTCGGTGTGTGGAACTGTCAGTCATCATCAGTTCCGTTTTCAAGCCATGTCAACGAATTCAACCCTCTACCGATCGAATTATCTTGGCGGTATGGCTGTATTCAGTTGTTTAGTTTTTTCAACAAATAGTACCATGTTTATGACAGTGGATTTTAAAATCCATGTATTGGGTTACGGTTTAACTCCACACTATAGTCTCTGGAAGTTTGCGATTTTAGTTAGGCTAGAAATCAAGTAGGTATTACAAACACTTGATAAAAATCAGGATGACTGAACATCCGAGAAGACTAACGCGAGGCTTCAAAAAATTCCCAGTAGATTTTACTGGTAGTAGGGTTTTAGATTGTCAATGAAGTAGTGATGTACAGTGCATTTCGGTGGTCTTTCTCTTAATTGGCAATATTGGCGCAGGCCCCTGCATGAATTGTTTATTTTTTGCTTATGTTACATTACGTCTCTCACAAAGAGCCTGTCGTACAGTTAAAGCTCGTGAATACCCTGTCGCAAATAGTGATAACTATCAATATGGCTACCGAGAAATGCTGTACATGGCACAATCATAAACCGAGTCAGAATAGCACCTCTTGATACTCACGGTATTCAGCCAGTCGCGCTCTTAGTTTAGTAGATTGGCCTTTTTTTTCGGCCTGTAGTCTTGGTAGAGTTTGTTATTTTACGATCGAAATTGCTTCTTTTGTGTTTCTCCTTGGCGTAAAGTTTACGAACAGCTGATGACTAATGTTCAGCGTAGATGTCACGTCGCAGCCGTGGCTGGCGCCGCTCTCGTCGTGATCCGTCTGCTTATGGCCACACACGACCTACAGCTCGAAACGGCATTCGTGCACGTAGAGAAAGGAATTCGTTTTTTGCTCACCTTTTGAAATTTCACACGGTGTTTGATCTGTGACCTGATGAGCTGTATCGTTATTAAAGGGTTATTAATACTGATTGGTCTTAGCTTTGGCGTCGAGTTATGGCAGTTCATAAAACGTTTCCAGTTTGAATCGCTTAAGCTTCTTTTTCTATTATTTGTTTGCAAGCTAGACAAATATCACCGCACACTGCCTATTTGGAGTCTTATTCACCTTATGCACTGGTTAAACTCTCCTTTGCTCACCGGCTGTGCGTGTCATGGTGCGCTGGGAGAAGCGTCTATAGTTCTGATCGAGTCTCAGAGATCTATCGCAAACTTTTGTTTGTTGATGGTTTAGAGATTCCGTGCCTTGTCTGCAACTGCTGGGAAAACACGAGTCCTCAAACGCGTCTGCATTTTGATCGTATCTTTTACGTGGCGCCGTTCCAAGTTCTGTCGACATCAGCGAAAGACTGAGGGTGAACTATTGCCTAACTATTCCTCGCTCTCTTGTCACAGACGAGCGCAGTCTCGAAGCAACTATTCTTGATTGAAGTGCTTGCCTCTGACCAAATTTTTGATGTCGCAAGCAGATTCTAGTTCAACTGGAATCAGTCGTTGAAACGTAGAATTGTTTAGGAGTAAAATATGCTGTATCAATGGAAACTAACATGGAATTGGATCCTTCATGGGAAATGAATGCTTCTGATCCAATGGGGCTTATATTATTGCCAAAAAATGTTCTTGATAGTCCTTCAATCTCGTGCATTCGACATATTCTCAAGGTAAACCTCCCTCTGTGGGCTTTTGTTAATGAATTTTTAATTTCGCAAACCTTGAATGGAATTCCGAGCAGCGAACTACAGCTAGTTTCAATACTTGATTAGTTTAGTTTCTGAAGCCTGTTTTTGCCGTCTGTTTCATGTTTTTTGTGGATGCCTGGTGTTTAATGAGCAGGTACACCAAGAAATCATTTCTGTACGTGTGCTAGATTGTTTCTGTTAGCTACCATTTCTGGAAAGTTCACGGGCTTCACAATATTCTGACAAAAACTTAAAGTAGATCAATGCAATTTTTTTTACATAGATATCCTTTAATTTTGCTGCCTTGCTTTCCATTTTTTCATACGTACTAAGGTAAATATTTTTGATAAAAATTGGTTCAACATACTCCAGTAATTTTTCTTAAAATTTTGTATATCTGTTTCTTAGTCATTCGCACAAGGGAGTTACTAGTTCAAACTGCGTCTTATTTATTATGAAATACAGGGTGCTAAGATAATTTGCTGATTAAAAAGATAAATAGAAGTACAAGAATTTAAAATTTTATTGAGATGAATCTACAGTTTTGATTTACATGGTTTTAAGGTTCTAAGCATCATTTCACCAAAGCATTCCCTTTCGATGTCAGTACACTGCAATACGCGATTTTATGAAGTTCCTGTCCTCTCTCTCAAAAGAATATAGAAAGATTATAGCCAACAGGATGTCGGTCATTGTTTGGCGTTTATTAGGCTTTCTTGGTCCAAGGTCCTTGGAAAATCCGTATACACAGAGGATTTAAGAAAGCCCCATAAAAAATACTTAAATCCAAATCGGGCATCACGGCGGACACTAAAGATCGCCTCTCAGGGAGATTAGGCGCCAGTCGAAGTGTTCCCTCAAAACAGTCACTGCGCCGTGTGGGACGTGGTGCTATCCTGCTTTTCCGTTTGCTAACAAAATCGTGTTGAGAAAGTTCTTACATTACCGTCATTTCACACGTGTGAAAGTTCACAAGATTGTGAATAATTTGCCTGACACTGGGATCGGAAATGCCCATGGAGTGATGAGCGACGGGAGTCACAAATTATAACATTTCCGCCTAAATGCTTTTGGGTGATCCCGATTCACTGTGTATTATGAAATGAAATCACACTTCTACTTCTGAATATTTTTGCTCACGAGATAATCGATTGTCATGCAGGAACGGGCCTGCGGGGGAAGATTAGGTGAATACGAAAGGCATGCTGGGTGGACATGATGGAGCGGCTTTTGGAACGTAAGATTTAACGGCGAAAGCGGGTTTCTCCCTGCCTAGCTTAACGGTTCTTGACAAGGGAGAAACAAACTTTATGAGCCGGCCTTTAGAATGAAGCCATTTTCACTGCTGTTCGACAACGTTTCCATATTTCGGTCGTAATTGTAAATTATCAAATTATTTTGGCGCATCCTGTAGTTGTGTAGCACCTCTTGTGGTCATTCATGATAAGAAAGAAGGAAAAAAGGAAAATCTTTTATTCCGATCTCATTCACATACATAGCATGGTACATCGGATTTTCAATCAGTAAAATTAGAGCCTTAAAATTAAAATGTGAAAGTCAA
>VOMN01121589.1:0-27455 GCA_014899125.1 Orchestia grillus
CAACACAATTTTATTTCTTTAAAAAGTTGGGAACAAATTTTTATTGCGGAAATTAAAAACAAGGATCTGGCAACAGATCAATGAACAAGGCTTTGTTAAATTGTAGTAAAAGTGATTTCTTATGGAAGGAAAGTATTAATTACTAGTCCTTTTCACGTTTCGTTAGAGCTCATTTTACTTACATGGCGCTTATATTAACGCACATGTGAACATTTTTACATTTACTGCTAAGAAAAATCATGATTGGGCTGAAGCCTTTTTTAGTACACCGTCGTGCGAAGTGAACGATGCTTTAAATTCGGATCGAGTTAGTCTTATACCCGATTTTAGCCCCAGCTGTACGATGGGTACACGGCTTCTATAATTTAACTAAAGGTTACTCGTTCGTTAACACTGAACATTGAATATAGATTGGCCGCAGACCGACAATATTCGACCCATAGCTCTGCAGGTTCCGTATTTTTGTTACTGTGTAATTTCCGCTTAGTGATCAATATTGTATAGTAAACTATATAATATTTGCGGAAGCGACGGAACTCATTGACAGGGAGAGTTAGAAGAACTTAAGGTTATCAATGCTCTTAGCATCGGGTCCTTTCTTAAACCTTAGATTCTGATGGGTATCCATAAATTATCCATAAATTATCAGTTGTAATCTCGGTTGAAAATGGAGCTTTCAGCAGCCAGCCGTTCGTAAAGGTCATGCTGAAAACTATTATTAAAATTTGGCTGGTAAGTTCATCTTGCAGACGTTTGATGGCTTTAAGTTAAATGTCATTCTGTTCCGAAGCTCGTTTTTTTATCGTTACCGTTACAGGTAGCATTTTAGATTTATTGTATGTTCAAGTTTCCAGTAATATTGAATTGATAAAATCTCTCATTCTATGTTTCATGGTCGTGCATCATTTCAATTGTTAGCAGAATTAACAAAATAGAGTTGCTTTAACTGGCTCAAGTTTGATTATACCGATCACTTTATCGAGTTCAGTCTCTAAACTAAATTGGGAACTTCTCAATAACAAGTAATACTCCTGTTCGCGAAAACGAAAGTTCCATGATATTAGTGTTCAATGTCGCTAGTTTTTCATGTGTCTTTGTATTTTTTTGTGCCCTGATTGTAGCAACGCCTTTGGCAGGTCTCCCAAACGGGTTGTCTGTGTTTGTTTGGCTAAGCAATTCTTCTACCGACTCCGTTGATGAACTTCAAAGTTCAGTTAATTGGGACTTCTCAGTGTTAGGATGATTTTTGTTCTCTTGCCTAAAGTCACAGTTTAATTTATTTTCTTAGATAACAGGAAAATTGAGAACTCCGTTAATCGTGGACCATTTAAAGCTCGCAGGATTCCCTTGCAATCGAAGAAATAAATATCCATTTGTTCGGCTGGAAAAGGAAACTTTTATCACCGTTGTGAAGAGTCGCCCATTTCTTATGGGGAGGATCCCAAATTGATTTCACTTGCCGATTGATGACACTTGCCATAAATTACGGTGACCTGATCGTATATCTCTTGAGGTATTCCTTTCGTTTGTTACGTGCCCTGATGCTGCATTGTTGTCTCGTGCCCGCCCACGCCTGGTGCTCTATTTGGACCGCTCGCTGACACCGTCCTCTCAGCTCACCAGTTCTCGATGCCTCCAAAAACAGCGGAAATTGACATGGAGTCTGTCGTCGTCTGGTTCGCTCTTGGTAGAACATTCAGAGATGTTAACATTTGTGCTTGTATTATGTGAACGGTAGAATTTTTTAGCGTTATTCAGTAACGGTTGTAATCTTCATTGAACTCTTGCAAAATAGTGATTCAATGTTCATGACAAACTTCTTGGTTTAGGACAGACGAGATCTTGTCTGTCTGTTATTATGCTTCTAGGACTGTGCACCCTGACAGAAATATTTTTAAGTTGGAACTGCTTGATAAGAGCAATTCATATTCTCTCAAACGTTTATAAATGATTTACGCGGAAGTTTAAAGTTAGGCTAACTTTCTGATTTTCTTTGTTTATTCATCCTCCGGCGTATTGTTACACGCTCCTGCAAGCTAATCAAGTTTACGTGGTACTTGCTTTTAATTATAATTTTATGACTTCTTCGCCGAGAGGGGTGCACTCGAGGCATTGTCGTTCAGCAAATATTGAAACTAAGTGATCTTCTTCATCCAAATGGTGGCCTGTCGCTCTGGATTTGTTCGTCTAATCAGATGATTATTCGATGTCATTAATATTTATCGGTTATGTTTCTTGAGAACTATAAGGATTTAGAATTGTCGGGCCGTGAGACTAATCTTTCAGAACTTTACCTTATTCTTACTGTACAGTGAGTTTCAGCCATCAGTTATTGCATGTAGAATTTTAATCCTTCACATGTTTAGCATTTCTCTTGTTATTTTCCATGCTTATTTAGCAAGAGATGATGAGAACTCTACGACTGTTTCCTTTCAGTGGAAAGAGAAGTTGAACTGAACTATGTTGTCAGGCATGACTCACTCATGTCAGGGACGATGTGGTATTGGAGGTTTCCATGTGTTTCCAATGTGTTGAACTTCAAGGGTGAGAGCGACACTTGTCCGTGCTTCGCAGCTGTGTTCTATATTTACAATATAAACTTTATCATGGGATTCAAGGACAAAACTAGCTTTCTATCAACGCTCTATTTTTGAATTTTAACATTCTCACTGATCAATAACCCCAACTCTTGTTTCATACGATTGTCTAATAGCTGTATTTATTTCGATTAAGTATTCATCCGTCCCTTCAACTTGGTACGAGCGGCGTATTAGCTGGTCCCTAACTGTGCATCAGCTCGTGTTCTCTTGCGTGCCACTCTTGCCTGGTCGTCGTTCTTCAGCTTGGCCGTTTCTTGCAATAGCTCGCAAGGTGTTTTATTAAGTTTGCGTTGGCGCAACTGAACTTAAACGCTAGATTGTGTCAAGCTATCCTGATATTATATCCTGATCCCAGGTTCTTCGTCATTCCTCGTTTGATTGTAAACCTGTATCTGATGTAAGTTACTTGTGGTAAATAAATGTTTCTAAACGTTTCTAAGCTACTGAGCTAGGACGAAGGGTACTGCTGAAAATGTCGAGTCAACCCAGCTGCTCTGTATAAGCACTCGTTATTAACGACACGTAAACCTAGGAACCAATGTGATTGTTTGAACCATTCTTCCGACTCGAAAACGTTGAATGGAAGTTGGCTACCACGTTCTTTTTAGGTTGGAAAAAATGGAGAGATAAAAAAGTACGTTGCGATGTAGAATAACGGGTTTTGTTGAAATGATTGAAGGTATCTACCATTTTTTACCTGAATTTGCCTCTCGTAAGGCTTTCAGGTTTTCTGTTGTTAGATGGTATACTATCACTTTTTAACACCAGTCAGTGTAAAAGACGTTGAAAACTGACATGTGGCACAAAGCACAGGAGAATCTCGCTAAGTACTTATTTGAACGGAGTTTTTATAAATTATATTATGCTCGTTGTACAGTAATTTATATTACATGTATAAATGTTATATCCTATATCTACTGGCTTAATTTACCTATGTTATTGAGAAGGTACAACTAATTTGTTTATTTTATAGACAGTCATTTGAACAATTTTTTTTAGTTATCTTTCAGAATGATCAGAATAGCCGTGGATTCGAAGCACAGTGGATTTTTTGATGCGAGTTTGCTGATGGCGATTAAGCTAGGTGGAAATTCAGCTAGCGTGTGATTTTATAACTAGGTGGGAATTCACCTAGCGTGTGATTTTATAAGCCTGAATATAATCCAGATTTATTTCAGTTTGATTTCACTGAATATTTTTGACGAACGGAAAATATTACTTGTTGGTCCGAGTTCATGATCATTTCGGGAACATGTACTCCCGAGCCGTAGTACTACGGACGTTGTGCGTTGGGTCGATCTAGTTTTCTTTCGTCAGTCAACTATCTCATTTTTTAAAAACAATTGTAGTGCTATGAATTTTTTTATACTTCCTATTTGCAAGCAGGAGGCACGGGCTGTCCTTTTCAGTGCAAAGTAAGAGAGAGCGATTCTAATGTCGATCATTTGAAATTTTGAATCGCATGTGATAGCTATGAGAACGCGTGTATTATCGACGGATTGGTAATTACGTAGTTCATGACGAATTTCAATTAGATGATGCTTTTCAACGCCCTGCTTTTTTTATGAACACAAAGGTATAAGGCGTCGGGAAGTTTCTACATTATACCTTGAACATGAAAGTATTTAATAATACAAAGTAAGGTGTGTCAGTCAGCATTACCCAGTCATTAATAAAATTTCCAAGTAATACGACCGAGAGACCTTGACCTTGATATCTACTTAATCCTTCAATTCTAGGATTTATACTACATACAATGAATCAAGGAATGAAGGACTATTACTAGATGGGAAAAAACTATCGAGATATAAGGTTGTCGCGGGATCAAAACTGAATTATTCCAGTTATTCCGTAGCTTCTCTCGGGTGCCCTACTTAAAAATAAAATACTACAATGTAAACCAAGGTTCGCAACTTGTGAAGTTGTTGCGCACGTTGATGGTTTCGGGACACTCAGGAAAATAAACTTTTACATGAAATGCAATCACAGCACTCAACGAAACTTAAAATCACTGATTGGTGCCAGAGGATTGCGTAGAGCCATTCCGGGAATTTTTTGAAAATGTTGAATATTTAGAAGGTGGCATTTTCTTAACGTATCCCTCATACGATGGAGATGAGTAATTCTCAACGTTGAATGTTGATAAGACGGTCTTCTTATAACGACTCGTACGCCTTCTCTGACGGAGATGTAAACCCTATGGCCCGACGAATGTTCAAGTCTCCCTCCTTCCCTCCTGCGTCTTGTTTGTTACTCGTTGCAGACGTATAGGTCAAGCAGGAATGGAAGGAGCGGGGAGAGGTGAAGAGCGAAACACCCTCGGCTGAGGACAACCCTTGAATGTTTTGACGTAGTGCCCCATGCGCTGTGTGGGTGCGTAGACTCTTGTTACATACGTGTCCCAACGACGTCGGCGTTAGCTTCAGGGTGCCCACCGCTGCCGTATCGGATAATTGTAAATTTCAGACGTAATATAGAAGTTGCTACGTCAATCAACGATTTAAAAATGGTCCTGAATAATGTGCACAATAAATTTATGTACACATAACCTCAAATTATGTACATGGACGAACTTTCAGGATGAATGCTTTGGCGGGTGAGGTACGTCGTTATGACTCCGATGAAAGCTCAATAGCGGCGTGTGTTTTTTTTTGTGGTTCATCCGCAGGAAGTTCGTAAATTGTGTCCGATGAAATAACTAGTCCTTTTTTCGTACGGCTCGTATCTTTTTTCTCGATACTTCTCGTCTGATCGCGATAGAGTTCACAACATTAGTTCGTCTTCTTTAGCTATAATTTCTCCGATTTAAAAAAATTAATGTAGGTTTATGCTCCATAATCCGTGGCCTACCGGATTATTACTATAATTATTTTGAATGTGCAGACGATTATGAATATCCACCATCGCTCCATAACGGGCTCGGTATTTTTCTCTATATTCAAAACTTTTTTACTTATATAATTATAATAGTACGTTTCAGTGTTAAGCTGTATTTTATCTTTCAGCAGATGACACAGCTCATTTAAGTATCATCAGCTCTCTCTCTGTCTTTGTCTCAGCAGCTTTCTTTCTGGCTGTTATTTACGATAATACTGCCTACTAAATGAATGTGTACTTGATTCTTGCCCTCGTCAGTGTAGCTGTCCATCTACTGTTACAGCGTTCTATCATGACTTCCTTTCCACCAATCTCTAATACTCGAAGTATTTGCATCCGCAATATTTTCTATTTTTTTTGTAGGAGCACTTGGTACTCATTTTTTCTCGCTGCGCGTGTCTCCGGAACAGGTGTGTGCAGGACTCCTGTGCTCGCTCGCGATGTATGCCAAGTATTTCTGTGCTCGTCAATGTGCCTAGGGTAATTCTGGCTTTTGATTTAAAACCCGTTTTATAGTTTTTTTTACACATGTTTTGCTATAAAAAGCCAGTTTTCGCGGCACATTTTCAGTTTCTTAATGTTTTTAGCTACTCACAGGAACGCTGCTTATGTTTGTTCCAGGATTATGCTATGGAATGGATTAATAATTCCTTATTTTCCATTTTCCACTTCGTTTCTAGTGTGGAAGGCAGGCATTCAACTGACTTCTTGGAGTTCTTGCTCGCCGTTTGTTTCATCCTGCTTCTCCCTACACCTTTTGTCTTTTCTATATTTTTTGCCATTTCTTTTATGCTGTTGGCACTGCAAAAGAAATTTGGTACATTTATAATGCGATTTAAACTGTATTTAACGAGTTTCACCATGGTTATTGATCCAATTGAGTTAAAACTATTTAAGCCCTGAGTATAATCATAATGAGCTACTTTTCGGACTTTTCTCAACAGTATCAACCTCCCAATTCTTTGATAATTCTAATATAAATCTATTTCAGTGAATCACCTCGCTGATCTCAGAATGTTTTCGAATACGCTGACTTTATATAGTTTTTTAATAACTATAATAACCAGTCCGCTCTATGTTAGCAAATTTGAATATTTTTGAAAGTATCATTTATCTTTAAAAACATACATAAATTTTGAACAATAGGATAGAGCGTGAATGGAAGTTCTTGATACAAGAATTATTCGTATTCGAACTGAAAAATTGCTTTCATAGGTCATTTTCGAAAAGGTCTGTGGCCGGTGTGTGCATGTACTTGTATGGCCACCCTGCCGTGCCTACAATCATAATTTTTCAAGGAAGCGAACGGAGTCCAGCCTATATAGTTTCGCCATGAAATGAACAGTTCTGATCTGCCTTCTCCTGACGCTGTAAGTTCGGTTGTTTTGTTCTCTTGGCAGATGTCGTTCATGATAAAAATGCTTTCGCTCAGGAAAATTGTGCATGTTGGTTTCTCGTGTGGTTGAATTCGGCTTACTTCATTTTAGTCTGTTTTGTTTTTAGCCCCCTTTATTAGTACTTCTTTTTCATTTCGAAATATGTGCATGAATAATAATTCTTGGTGAAATGAGGGCAACTTTTTTGGAAAACTATGTTGTTATATGAATGAATGCGTTTGGTCATGAATATCATAAAATTGACATAAGCTCTTGTCGTCCTGCAGTAAATGGTGCACTACATATTTTAGGGGCTTTATTGTTACAATCACTTTTAAATGTAAAGCTCAATCAAATTACCATACTTCTCTGTAAATTCTGATTTTCGTAGGAAGGCTAATTGTCTTACACTCTTCAAATGTTGTACCGAAGAGGCCAATCCAATCTAAGGTTTTGCCATGAAATTACAAGGAAAACACTGGCAATGAATGTGTCAGAAAGTTCGTGTAATTATTGTGTATGAAGTGCGATGTTCTATGCAACAGTTATAAATCATAATTCAACACAAAAAACCGAATAACCTTCAAATTCCAAGCCTTACAAACGTACAAGGCTTTCAAATTCAGTTAATTTCGAAAGCTCATGCTGTGCTTTTACGCTATTTTCTATTTTAAATCATGGAAAATCCTGCTGTGTGTAACAGATTGTGTGTTTCATGTAGATGTACGAAATCTCGACGAAAGCAGAAACAATCGTCTAACATGTTTGCTAAAATCACCTCCTTCATCTCGATACCTGAGACGCTGTTTGATCTTTGGGTTTCTAATAATTGCGATTAACACAGTTTTCTCTTGATTATTTTTCATAGCACAAAGACACAACACGCGTACAACCGTACGTACAGCGCTCGTGAATGGACTTGCGCAGCTGGCGGCGTGTGCGTGTTGCGCTGCTGGCGGTCACACGTTGTGAGTGTCTGTGTGCGTGGTGCGTGCCGCAGGTGCACGTGTGGGGCTGAGGCCTCGTCACACCTGTGGCCACATGCTCCTCCTCACTGCTGCTCATGTTCACGACTACTTCATGTTCACGACTACTTCATGCTCACGACTACTTCATGTTCACGACTACTTCATGTTTTTTGGTGCATGCGATGTTAGGTTATGCCTATTTTTACCTTATTTCGTTATCGAAACCAATTCATGGGTATTGGTTACTCTGAGGTGGAAGGAGGTAGTGCCTGTTCAACTTGAGAATGAACGGAAGTTTTTCGTTAGAGCTCGCCCGTGGTCATCATGGTGCAGTTGACCGTGAGTGAGTCACGCTCGCTGGCCTATTTATTTGTGTACTATTGTGTTGCGTTCACGTTACCAAATTCTGGGATTTTATTTATTTGTTCGAGGAAGGATGCTGCGCGATGCCTTGATTTAATTAGTGATTATAGTTTAAAATTTATCTTAATTGTCCTGTGTTTCCGTAAAAGTGCGAACATGAAAATTAGTACTACATAGTCTGTTATAGCATTGATTTCAGCCTTTGTTGGCGTGTTCTTGAAATGGAAAATGTCGGCTAAGTTATTTTAAGTATATCATATCAAATGACCATCGTTGCATGTAAATCGTTTTTCTCTGAAGGAGCGCGTTGGCCTGCCCTCGGGGAAGGAAACTTACTCTGTGACTCAAGTTTTGGTGCTTCGAGAGTGCAGAGAAGGAGATTGAGCTGGTGGACGATTGCGTGGGAAGTTAAGAAATTAGTACTCAAGCAAATTAATAAATAAATAAATTAATTAATGAGCGGACGGATGCATAAAATATGAGTAAATACGTTCCTGATTGAATGAATGAACATGAGCTAACTCATCGAAAATGAATCATGGAGTGAATACATGTTCCAACAATATGGCGAAAGTTAAAAGTATTCAGTTGAAATATGTTGCAATCTACAGATCATAGAATAACTTATCTTGTACTGTATGACAGTGAAACTTTAGTTCACGTGATCAGTTTTTCTAAAACGTTTGACGAAAACTGAAGAAATATTTGATTTACAGGAGAAGTCCATACACTAAACCTTGGACAAAATTTCAACGTCCGAAAAAATCGTCCGAAACAAACTGATTCGTGTATTCCTTGGGTGAATAGTTACGTGGGCGATGGAGTGTAAAAAAGTATAAGTGAAAAAGTAACGAGCTTGTATTGCATAATACATGCTCGAATATTTCCCAGTTTCATAGATTTGGTGGAAGGTGAGTCAGAGCAGTGGCGCAGCCGCTCCGCACTGCCCCGCAGTCGCCTCCTTGCTCGTTTGGGGTCAAAGACGTGAATTTTTTTCTCGTCTCTTGCGTTATGTGTTGATTTTGTCTCCCAACTCGAACTGCTTCTCAAGAAAAATAGGTGGAAGAAGTATCAACCGGTTGAGAAGTATTTTTTTACGTTGTTCTTGGAACTTCACGCTTATATGGGCTATTTCTACAGCCATCTCGCAGTTCCAGAGCTCTTTTCCACCCACCTATCCGTCCTTCAATTTATGCTGAAGGAACAAAATAGTGCTCCTCTAACTAGTGACCCACTGGTGACCCGAAAATCAGCAATTGTTCTTGCCGGAGGCGTTGTGATTTCAGTTGTGTATAGTTAGGTTAGGTATATCTCTACTTTAGCTAGCTCTCTTTCTCCTGTTCGTGAAGTCTTCAGTGCTGTATTTGTCTACTTCATTTCTCAATTTTTCATTTGTCTGAAACGCTCGCTCACTGCCCCTGTTAAAACACTGTGCGCTGGTAGTCAATCTCGTATGCAATAAAATAATATTGCTATGCCGGGCAATCAATACGATACTGGTGCCGGAGGAATTTAAACGGTCACGCAGTGCTCAACTATTCACTATGCATTTGCGTGAGCACTCAACTGAACTTGTGTTCAACTTGGCTAACCGCCTTTCTAGTTATAATTTCTTTCTCGGCCTCCTCCACTCGACCTCTTATTATTGTCCCCGTCTACTATCATGACAGCCTTTCTAATGGTATTTAACTCAGCAACTGACCGAAACATGCACTTTTCTTTCGCCTGCCGACGACATCACTTCTCTGTTTAATGTTTCATTTCTTCGTTTCTTATTTTCTCCTTTGTTTAATCCTTTCTATAGTATTTTCTTGTACTCTTTAAAGTTCTCTATCAATCATCTATCCAATCAATTGTAAGATATCGCTCTGCCATTCATTATTTTCTTTACTTCTTCTTTCTTTTTGCTATCTCTTATGTTTGTTTATATTTTTTGTTTGCAGCCATTGTTCTCACATTCTATTGAACAATCCGACGGTCAATCCCATTTCTTTGCCATTCACTTACTTTCCTCCCCTTACTCAAACTAGATTCGTTCTGCAAACTCCAATGCCCCGCCGTTTCAAGTGGCTCACATTCATTTTAAAATATTTCTACTTTAATTTTTATCATCTTCACTTTCTCAATCTATCACTCATATATTGCTTCCAACCTCGTGTATACTCGTTTTTTTTTGCCCCTACGCCGCTCTTCATATTATCATTCAGCGATGGTGTGCTTTTTTTATTTTACTTTACCTCCGCCTCAGTAAGTTTTAATCGATCTTTTGTAACATGATGAAATATTCATCCTTTTTTTTTCTTACTACATTAGTACACCGTCCAATTTTTAGCCATTCTCTTCATCCTCATATATGATGTAGTGTGAGGCTATAGGCATTGTTTTATGCAAAATAATACAGTGTGTAAACTCCCCAGACAGAAAATAAAATAGTCATCTGCTATTATTATGGCGTAGAGCCTACGCGAGCCAGAATAGTAGCGTAAATTCTACGCAGCATTGGGTCTACAATTGTCCTAATGTACACCTGGTCGATTTTAAACCACTCCTGCATCATCTGATCTCGTATTTCAGCCATAGTACGTGGACGATCTTCTCGACATCTAACTTGTCGTTCTAGGTGGTCCCACAAATTTTTTATTGGGCTCATATCTGGTGACTTTGCTAGCCGTTCTAAATGCTTGACATACACTGGACGACTCTCATGCGGATTAGTGACAGTTCTAGCGCGATGTACCCGGTAGTGGTCGTCCTCGAAAGGAGCTCGAAAAACAATGCGCTGGAACTCAATAAACAATAGGTGACTAATTTTTTGTCAGATGAGCTTGTTTGAGTATGATTTAATTGATGATTCAGCCACTAATTGTCCTTTGTCAGCTGTGACCCGGGACTACTTTAGCCCGGTTAATTGTTTAAAGTTGTTAACTTATGCATGATATTTATTCTTCACCTAATTTATTTCAACTTATTATTGGGCATTACATACTTGCCCACTGCACTGAAAATCTAAGATCTACCGCTATACTTCCGGCCTTCGCCTTCTTCTACACTGTCTGTTCAGTTACTGGCCTGAGCTGCCCAAAATGAAGCTACTCATGCTGAACATTTTTCTAACTAAAGTAGTTCGAAGCCCATGTGGTACATTGAAGCCCCCGCAGCCTGCCGTTGTGCAGCCAACAAGTAGTAAAAATAAATTTTCAGTCGTGGTGTCTCGCCCTAACGACGTTTAATCAGTGTTATGAAATCGACCGAGTACGTGAAGTCGGGTTTATTTCCACTCAGTGAATGGAGGTAGCGCCCCTTGCGCCACCCGCGGTCTCCCTCTTCTAACGACTATTGCAGATGTCGAATGTGGAGTGCCCCCACTCCGTCCAACTGGGGAGTGGGGGGAGTTACTACTCGCACAGTTCTGTATTCGTTTCGAATGGTGTGATCGAAGGTCTACAACTTCTTACGTTTCGCGCACTCGTTCGTAGCAGGTCAAGTGTTTCGGTCAAATATTCTATGGAAGAAGATACACGTACTTGAGCTGGTTGTATTTCATTTAATCCCAAATAAGCAAGAAATCAACGTTTCAGTTTGGCACAACGTTTTCTGAACGACTGTCCAATTAATTGCATAGAATTGCACATGCTGTAGTCTTGCCTTTTATCATGGGCTTCCTGTGAATGGTTAAATCATTAGTCTTTAATTATGATAAAATTGCCTAAAAATGTATCGAGGTCCCCTCAAGGGGCATAAGATAAGCAATAGGGTTAGGTTAATTAAGATTAGACTGCCGTATGTGATGGAGACCAGCGTCCCCGAGGGGCTGTGTTAGGTTACCTTAGCTCTACTATGCTGATCCAATTTGCACTCCTTTTTGCTCTCTTCTTCGTCTTTTCTTCCTTTTCATTCGTAATTTGCTGTTTTCATTTACAGGTGAACCTGTGTGAGAACCCATCTTGTGCATAGATTTTCCGTTCTCCATAGTCTATATTAAATAGTCCCTCTTCTTCGCAATCTTCGGACCATATTTTATGTTGATATGGAGCTTCAAAGTGACTATGCAAACTAATCGAATCAAGAGTGAAAGTCTTTAAAATGTGTGTTGTGATAAGAGGTACTGTTCGTTTATGTCAAGGCTAGGGTCTGCAGCAGTTTGAACTTTCATCAGTTTTGGGAAATACCTTCGGCTACAGAGTGCATCATTTAGTATACCTCTATTTTCCTAACGGATTCAGTGTATCTCAAGATACAACTCTGGTATTCACAGGACTCAAACATGGCGTAAATGCTTGTGGAAATGAGGAATCATTCCCATACGAGTACATGGAAAGACTCCTAACCTCCATTTTGAATTCTGTTCAATAATTTATTGAATAATTAAGTAAAGAGGAAAGGTTTCAATAGCTTTGCTATTGCTGGACAGTCTTAGTTTGCGTAAACGTCAATAGAGTGAGCAGACATTTGCTTAGAATGTTGGCAAAGTCATCAAATTCTAGTCTAAAAAATGGAAGCTCTTAATATTGCTTCATGACGTCTAATTAATGTACATCATGTTCATAAATTCCCTTAACAATCTTAGTATTTAGTTGCAAAAGCAATTGATAAGACGCATTAATTTGGTTTATCCAATTTTACATAGTAGTCATGGAAGTTTTTAATCACGTCCTGTTAATTGAAGGTTCATTTTTTGAATGAAGCAAATGATAAGATGGTGCGATTGTTTTTTGAAAGCGATTTAGTGCTCTATGCGAAGAGGACTGTACGATAAATAATTGAGGAGACTTTATATTCAGTCATGTTTTTAAAGCTACACAGCGATGAAATTGTAAATGTTCGAATTTGTTACTCCATCCCGTTGACCTAAATCTTTAAACTTGAAATCAAATCATGTTGTATGTCTTCATAGATTGTGCTTCTAATGGCGTGTTTTAGAGGTGGAAATAACGCGGCAACGCTTGGAAATACCTCAAAGCCAGCAGTTGAGTAAATTGCTCTGCTGTTGGAACCAGCTTTGCCACGCTCGCGTCCCTGCTACCATATATTGTATGAGCGCTACGTTCTACTGCTTCATCTTTAACTTGAGAGACTTATTATTCATGGAGCAATTATTTTTCTGGACGAAAATTCTTCCTGACACGGTAGGTATCTTTGATACGGGTATTTCTCGATGCATTAAGCTGCTGCCTCCTGTCGTCTTGGGTGATGCCGCTTGCTGTGCTTTGTAGGGAATGTCCCGGTTCACTTTGATGATTTTTTTGAACGTTTTTCAAAAGATAATGCGGAGGTACCGCATGATTTCTTCCAGTAGCGATGAGGGATTCAGTACAAACTCCAGCAGTAGCAGTAGCACCAGAAGCAGCGAGTGGGAGGACTATGATTAACATTTTTTGTCTTCTGGGAGTTCATCGAGTTCGGACGATTACGATTTGCGTAATCGTGTGTCAAGTTCTGCTCCTCTTCTTTCAGCCGTTCAGAAAATCGGCGTCAACGAAACAATCTTCCCAGTTTGTGATGGATCCAATAATATTGAACTGCCCAGCGATCAGTCTGGGGATGAAAGCAGCAGTGAAGACGTTTACTAGGGTTTGTTGAGCGACCTGAGGAGACTGTGTGATGACGTCAATGAGCTAGCGGATGAGATTCAGAGCATCAAAAATAGCAATCACGATTTGGTTGATTATGAAAATTGTGCTCTTCCGAGAACAATATAAGGTGATCATCGTATGGCACAGTTCTTCAATCCTTCTAATGTCATCTAATTTCGTCCTGGTGCGACAGACTAAGATGCTTCCTAACGTGGTTGCCTCGAAGTTGGAGTGGCCGTACCTGCCCAGCATTTAAATAATTTTTATGCTCCTGCTGAAACCGAGAAAGAAGAATTTGCTGATGAAAGAGGACTCGAAAATGAAGAAAATTTAGATCATTTCCAATCAATAGATATGCACGACTTAGCACAAGCGAGTGATCGTGACTGTTTTGAAAATGGCAAAACAATACAGATTAGTGAAGCAACCGATTCCCTTTATTACGAAATTTCCTTGTGCGAAAATTACCCCTAAAACGATGGAATATTATCTGGAAATGGCTTATTTGAACAATCATTTAATTAAAACAGTAAAAATAGTTTATCCGCTGAGAAGTAAAGTATTCAATCAAGTGCTCAGCCTGTCGTTAATGATGAAGAAGGTTAACTCGATCTCTTGAAAAGAAGGATCTCCATTTACTACAGCGCACAGGATGTTCCTGCTAGCAATGGTTATGCTGGCGATGTTGATAAAGTTCCATGCACGACGCAGGATGGCGATGTTGCTGTCGAAGAACAAAAGGCAACTTCTGGAATTTTTGAAACGAAACATGCTCAGGTGTTTGCTGCGCAAACTAACCATTTGCTGCCTAGCCCTCCCAACGAGCTTGCTTAGGATGACAATTCAAGTGATGAAGAACCAGATTTACTGGATTTGTCGTACCACTTGGTATACTTAGCAGTCTTTCTCTGGATTGTCATGGAGACTGAAAGCTGGCTGAGGTTTACGGTACTAGGCTTAGTTTTCTTCCTAGTGTAGAGCTTTTAAAGCTGTAGAGAGGTGATCGAAATTTCCGACATTACTTTACCTGAGTACACGATGTGTTCGATTTAGACTCTGGATGAGCCCTCTGACGCAGAAGGAGTACCTGCAAGTAATGATGATGATCACTCTTGCCCAAGTTCTTTAGGCACGTGTGGAGCTGCTGAGAATCGTTCAGTTTCGCTCGCATCCAACTGCGAGGCCGCAGAAAATGACCCCATTTTTCCAGAGCACTCCTCGGAAGGACGAACTCGTTTGCATCTTCTTGTCTACGAAATTTAAAATCAAGCATATCTAATCGCTCAGTCTCTATTCGCTGTTTCCAGTAACGCTGGGAAAAGGTTTTTGGTATTTTTATAGGTTATTTTATTATTTTTTACGTCCTGTGTTCCTGAACAGTGAAACCAGTTGAATTTTTTTTAATTTTTCAATACTCTTTCAATTATATATAAAGACTGAAAATTTAGAGTTGTTCATCGTGTAAATTTTTTAATTGCTGAATTCAAAATCGTCTCATGAAGAATTTGTAGTATCATTTGAAAAGTATTATACCCAACGTGTGCAGTTACTTGAATTTTTTTAAATTTAGCTGGGCCTCTCATGCTCTTCCGGCAGGTTGTCTTCTAAAAACATATTTTAGTGTGCCGTTAGCATTATATTATATGTTAAACTGTGCGTGAATCATCCTTTCTTTGTGTAAATTGATCGCTAGTCATCGATGAGGGGCAGCTCCTCTGCTGCGTCCCACGTCGTCACCTTGTGTGGCGCCGGGCAAGCCTTAGAGCAACATGCCTGCACAGCAGCGCTGCATGTTTGGCTTCATTGCCTTCGCCTTCACTCATATTACTGATTTTTTTCGAAATTATTCTTAGCATTAGATGCCTCCAGTTGCTCATAACTTGAAGTGAAATATTTAAAATTGAATAAAAGTGGTTTTTCTGAGACTTCTTGCGTATTTATTTATTTTTCTTTCGTTACTCTGAACGCGAGAACGGAAAGAGTTTGTCCCTCAGTGTGTCTTAAAGACAGCGTTAGGTCACGTAGCTCTCTGTCTCTCAAGGCTCACATGCTTACTTGATCATCAGAGCGTCGTTCAATATGTTCAAAATGTCCTGATCAATAGGTACTGTGCTTCGGGGGTTTAAAGAATCAGCAACACTTATTTAAGGACTTTTTAGATTTCTTAGTTATATTGGACCAATAAAGCACACTTCAATCTAATCTTAGAACCCATTAATGTAATGTAGGCCTGCTCGTTATCCATTGATAAATTTTCCATGCTTCACACTAGGATTTGAGCAGTATTATTCAAATCAAGGTCTTATCTTCAGACTGAATTAAAGTGCGCGTGCGCTGTATTTTTAGCCTATGCCACAGTTTTAGAGACTTGTTTCTGTTTAGTGATGGTTATTCACATTACTTGAACTTCATCGTGACGTGGGAAAAGAAAAGTAGTAGTAGTTGGTCTCGTTGGAAGTCCATGAATAAATGGATTTATGCGATATTAATTTAAAATAACTCGTTCCAAAGTCTCAAAAATAATTCATTGCGGCATCAGTATTACTTGTACCTTCTAATCTAATGTACAATTTTGTTGATATTTTTTGTAGAAATTCTATTTTTGGAAGCATTGTTGATCCTGATTTTAGGGTGTCGTGTCTGTGGTAATATGTTTAAGCGCCTTATAATTTGTTTGGTTTGTGTTCGCTTTTTAAAGCTACTCAATCCTGTCGTTATGCGACTGGGTTTCTTGTGAGAAAATGGTCAAACTTATCAATCGATGAAAAAAAAACTCGTAATTTCTGTTAGTCCGCATCAAACGATCAACCTGAATTACCTTAGAAGCCTTGTAGCTTTGCCCTAGATGTTTTGTAGCTTATTCGGGCCCTCATGTGGGATACATCCTGATCCCAGTTCTTTGTCATTCCTCATTTGATTGTAAACCTGTATCTGATGTAAATTACTTGCGGTAGATAAATGTTTATAAATGTTCCTGAATTACAGGTTAGGCCGTTTTATGTTTGTGTCGAATGTCAGTCTGAAAATAAGTTCGGGCTTTATTTTTCTTGGCGTTAACAGATATTCGATGACGCGTAGCTCTTACATTATTGGTCCGCATCCATACTTGGAGTAGTTACTGTAGTATCTGTCCCCATCCCTAATAATGGTTACTGAAGTAGTAATGGCTCACTACATTTTGAAGGTTGCTGTAATTATATTTGTTCACGACACTTTAATGGTTACTGTTGTAAAAGTTCACTACTTTTTGATGGTTGGTGTGACAGCAATGATCCCTGGAACTCTTTTGATGGTAATTGTGGTAGCATTTACGAGTAAATCCGTCTGCTTCACTGGTGTCGAGTATTTGATATATAAGCTGGAACGCGCGCACCGATCATGGTTTTCTCAATGAGCAGATCTAAAACAGAAATATAATATTTTGTAAGAGCTAAGTGCGTTGTGAATTTAGATCCATTTAAAATGCTCGAAATAAGATTATGTCTATCGATTTTTGTTGTCTCTCTTAAACAACACTGGTATCTAACATTATCAACAAAATTTAGTGTTAGTGTGGTTTTACGAATGACCTAATTAGTTAAAGAGTAAATTAGGCAGGCTTATAAAGTTTACCGTGGAATACTTTAGTCCTTCCTATAAACGATAGCATTTTCTCTGCGAATGATGAACTCGCTAAAAACCTTAGCAGGGCCCACTCCTTTATTTCATGCTCCTTTTCGCTGTTGAATTAATTTTACATAAAAATGTGTTTCACATTTCTGCAGTTCTCAGTATTACCAATCAATAAAAAACTGATGGCCTAGAGACTTGAAGATAATGATAATTAACAAGAAGAAGTAGAATGTAGGTTCTAAACCGAACAGCGAGTATTCTTGTAGGCTCTTCATTTCCGTACATTTTACGGTTTAAATGAGTACAAATATTCTGGTAAACGTTTTGGCTAATATTTACTTTACTGCAGCCAACTGCACAGAGCGTCTCATTTATCGTACATCTTTGGATCCCTGACATCATTGAAATGTCATTGGATTGGAATTTTTTCCTGAGTGGCGGAAATGTTTTAAAGAGGTTCGTGATAAGATAAAGTGATAAAAAATTGGTTTATATTTTACAACCTGTCTCCCGCTCCAGTGATTTCTCCGGATTACGTTAGAGTTACATTAGGTTGCGTTAGAGTTACATTAGGTTGCGTTAGAAATACATTAGGTTGCGTTAGAGTTACATTAGGTTGCGTTAGAGTTACATTANTTGCGTTAGAGTTATATTAGGCTGCGTTAGAGTTGCATTAGGTTACGTAACGTTAAGAAAGGTTGGGTTTGTTTCGTTCATCTGACACAACACAACGTGATGAAAACATGAAAATATGGCCCATATTTCTGTCGAGTTTGTGAAATTTCGATATACATATTAGTACACGCGCGGTTCGAGTATCTTTCTTTCCGTATGGCATTTTCTATGCAACGAAACTTTTCGAAAATAGGTTTCAACTTTGCTTTGAAAATCTTCCGTTAAACATAATGGATTTCAAAGAAAATATAGAGGGGAAAAGGTAAGGGGATTTGGCTGGACATACGACTTCGTCAATATGAAACGTTTCCAATACCTTATCTCAGGTTCCTTGAACTCGATGTTCATGTTTAAATGATGGTGTTTTATATTTTAAATGTTTATATGATAAGGTAAAAATTGGTGACATACGGTTTTATGTGATCTTTGTTTTACTTTTTTAAGCCAAGCAGTCTCAGAGTTGTAACTCGTTCGTGGCTCGTGTTTTCTGTTCATTGCTTACTATGAATAATTTATTTCACTAACTCTGGCAGTCATTGTCAAATTGTGTAAAAAAAATTGTTGTAGTTTGAAATAATTTGCTGTTCTTGGAGTGTCCTTTCCTGAATATTAAATATCTCGAGCATCATATTATAACAACTTGATGAGATGAAGATGCTTAAGTTAAGTTAAGGTGCACGACATTGATACGTACATATATCTACGACTCAGTTTCGATTCTATTCTTAGTTGTATTTTCAGTTAAAATTACGTGAAAATAGAATTCGTACAGGGAGCTAGGAATAAATTTTCTTAGACATAAAACCGTGTCTTAGAACAAGTTGAAGAAAAACTATTAACATCAATGCTCTTGGAGACCTTCCTATGACTGAAATATTAGTGAGATTCGTTACTCTTTTCTTTGATATGAAGATAGAGAATCACGGAAGAGTGTTTAGAAATGGATTTCCCAAGTCAAACTTCTCGGAACTCTGAAAACTTTTCTTTCTCACGAGAGGCGTCAGAGCTTGTGACCCCTGAGGAGGGGGCATATGGTAGATAGACCATAGGCGGTAGGATAAGTCATAGGCAATAGGATTTGGTTAGTAAGGTTTGTCTACCTATGGTACGAGGATTAGCGCCCCTCGGGAGGCACTGTTATGTTACCTCAGCTTCGGGACTTCTGTCTGTCGTGCCCACTTTGCTTCTTTCCGTTTTCATGCTTTCTTCGCCGATTATTCTTCATCATTTCTTCCTCTTCCTTCTTAACGTGCTCTAAAGAATGAGAGGAATGGATCCCTCTCATTCTTTAGATGCTTGCTTTTGTGAGATGCGCACTGCCTACCCAAAAAGATATCTCTAGCGATATGAACTTGAAGACGTGAATTTACTGGTTTTTCAGTGACGATGTTCAAATTGCTTAACCCATGTTTCAACTTTTTCGAGAGGCATTGGAACGATTAAACATCGCCGTGTTGAGGTACTTGTCCCTCCCGACCCACAATGGACCGAGTTGCGTCATGGCGAGCGAGGCCTTCGGCATCTCAAGGTCAGGGGCCTAGAGCAGCACCTCGGTCGATACCTGGAGGCAGGCTCGCCGTCCGTCCGAATTCGTCTGGTCTTTTCGCTGTTTTGAAAGCCTCGATTTATTTTGTTCTATTCAAAGGCGAGCCTTATAGATTGGGCATTGTTTGTTTTGATTCTTGGCCTGAGGTAGTGACACTCGTACAGTGCAGGTTAGACCGTCAGTGGAACATGCTTGTACTATAGTGCGCGTCTGCCTACTGCGACTTGCTTCTTATCTATCTAGTGTAAAACTGCTCTGATGTAGGATTTTTTAATTTGACCGCTTTTCTCTCGATCCAAGTTAAATAATTTTGTTAGTCGAGAAGTAATCATTACTTTTGGCCATGCTTTTGTAGTTGCCTAGTTGTTTGTTCTTCAGGTCAGTGATGCGTGAAATTTAAATTTGTTTGTTCCTATATCAAGACACTATTCTTTAATCAAAATTAGGCCCTCTGTATTCAGCACCTACCTATTGGAGCGTCGTGTTCCCTGTTCTTGTTTTGACTCGTGTTTATTTTTCAATTTTTGCCTTCCATAGCGGGGCTCGCTCGAGACCGTCGTCGTTCAGCGCATTTTGGTGACCACTGACTAGTCGCAACAATGAGTTGGATTCATGGCTCCCTTAATCCAAGAAGAGGTTTTCTGATAAGAGTTCTCGTTAGGATACGTTCAGGAGTTAATTTGCTTCTGTAGTCCGGCTAATGTAGAAAATCAGTACCTTTTAATGAAAGAGGCCGATTTGGATTTGTTTTTATAGTTATGCCGTATTACTGGTCAAATTGCAAACATTCGATTATTAATAAACGAACATTTGGGATCAAATTAGTAACATTATTTACTTTTTTGCTCTCTTTCAAGGACGATGCCAGCATATCGTACAGAGACGTCTAGCGAGAATCTTTGATGTTTCATATTCTTGCTTCATTTTTTCGTCTTTAGAGCTACTTGCTCCAGCTGTTGATGCCGTTTGAGCGGAAGACATAGAAAATACTCGTATGAAGAATAATGATAGCTTAATTCTTGCAATTTCGCTCCTGTACGGAAATGGGCTGAAGACGATTGCCCAAACAGGCGTATTTCTCAGGCTATTTGGGCTGTGTCCCAGGTAAATTTCTCGGCGAGTCTGTGCGAGTCGGTTCAGAGGTCAATTCATTTGGCCAAGTCTCTCTTATTCTTTCTCTTGTATTCTTTGCCTGCACATCTTGTAACCGTCATATACCAGGAATATCTTCGTTATTTTATAGCCTTACTTTTTCAGTATCTCGTTTTATAAATCAGTGCACTCGCTATTTATCATAAATGATGCAACGTGGACCCAACAAAATTGCCACGCTCATTGTTTCCTTTGAATGAACCCTAGTGAAACTTATGAAGCTTTTTTATTTTCATAAAAGTATGAAACATGACTTACGCTATGCCCTAACTCTTTGTACAGCGAGTGAAATGTTCCAGTTTTCATTGATAAATTGTTGAAAAAATTTCATGTTTAGCCCACTGCTTTCCTCCAAAAGCACTCATTGCTTCTCTTTTCTGCGTTTGTTACCCTTCTAAGAAAAATTTGCCCTTAGATCGGCCGTTCATTTCTACGCGAATAATTCTTGAATCTCGAGTGTTCGACTGACTTCGTTGCGGAATCATTCTTGTTTTTCTCGACAGATCCTTTTCTCATCTTGATGCACGATCACTTGAGGCAGTGGAGTGATCCCTGTGTTGTGCTGGTGTGATCATTTAAGGCGCTGACCCATTTGGCAGGTGGCCAGGCCGCCATGTCCTGCGAGTTTCTTGTCCCTCCCTTGTCTAGTGGTCCTTGATTACTTCACGGCCTGCTCGTCTGATCATTTTTCTTATTGAATTTCGGATTTTTAGTAGCACGCATCTGTCACGGACAGCTTCCGCTCCCCTGTTCTCAACTTGGGTTAAGTGGCTGTTGAATTACTCTAGTTTGTTCTTTGTGTTTATATGCTTCTATTGAAGTTGTGACTGTTTTTTATGTGGTGAGAATCATGTGATATTCTGTATTGTTTTTGATCCATGGTCTTTGCATTTTAATCCAAGTGTTGTCGCGGAAATGTCTCAGTTGCGTTAGCGAATTTCATGTTGAGAGTGGATTCTTTGTATTACTTTCATGTTGGCGTGTTGGTTTCATTGTTTCATTGCCGTATTGTTGATGAGTAACACCTGGATCACGTTTGCGTCTTATTTCGAAAACCTGCTCCTGCAAAAGCTTCTTTAGAAAGAATTTAGAGTTGTTTGTAGTACAGTATGTATACATTGCATATGGCTTGGGAATGAGCGCCTGTTTGCATGAAAGGGAAGGCTAAAATTCATTTTCGAGTTCGTATATTGACCTCTGTTTTACTTCAAATTCTATGGAAGAACAGGATAAGTGTCTCAAGTATCAGTTCGGCTTGTTTAGTGCGATTCTGGTGGTCGTGTTTTCGAGTACTTGTTTATTTATTTACCCTGAAAGTTTGTGTAGAGTGTGTTTCTCATCTAACATTTTTTTCCTGAGCTACGCAATTGAATCTGCAACATTTGGGCCAACTATTGTCGTTCTATACGAAATAAGGGAATGAAAATGTTCTTAATACATCCAATAAAGCGTGTTGAAAAGGATTGCATAAATTGAAATAATTCACAAACTTCTGCTCTATGATTGTTGCTAAGTTATCAGCCTCCGGCATGTAGAGAATCAACCTTTTACCCCGAGTGTAGAGCTATCCTTGCGCTGCTAGCCTCCAATAGCGGTGTTTGTTCCTCTGTTGCCCATTTGGGAGCTTTCCTTCACAGGGATATAACCCTCCGCCCTCACTGTACACGGCTCTCCCGAGTCCCAGGTTTCCCTTTTATGAAGTGTTTGTTGCAGCGCGCGCAGTTCCGTGATTACAACCGAATCTCGGTTGTACACAGTGAATCATGGCTATTGCGATTCCGCGCCATGAATGGAACCGACCTTCCGTATAACAGCAAGGCACGACCATCGGCTTGTCTATCAGGGAGAAACAATTAATGCCTTGCGAAGCTTGAAGAGCCAGTTTGAAGGATTGGATAGCTTGTCCGACAGACATGCGCTTACGCATTTGCGCGTCATGAGAGGAGGGGACAACGAAGAGTTCATCAACCCTATGGTGTACTATATATGTAGGTCTTTTCGATCGGTTCCCTCTGAGGCATGGAAATGCGTTGAAATCAGATACCACCAACGCACTTGGAACTTTTATGCTAAATGAATTCGAAACTTGTACAAGTTTGGAATGTATTTATAATTTATGTTAACAAATACTAAAGTTTATTATATGAATTTAGAACTGCATACTGACATTGCAACAGAATTTAATTTTTTGAGCACATGCTGTTCTGGTGTACTGTGGACTGTGGATTTGATGTTGCAAAATTTAACTCTCGACAACTATCATCCGTGCATTTAAAAAGGGAATATGTCCAGTTGTCCCTCACATAGAGCACTAGGTCTATTTTTGCAAATATCCTCTTCGACACCCTATTTACTTTTTATAACTCGACGCGTTCACTTCTAATGCTTTATGTGATACAAATATTTTCCGTGCTATTTGATGTTTGCTTCAGTCGATACCCCTACATGCGGAGGATGACTGCAGAGCAATTCTGTGATAGAACCGAACTAATGCTTTATAGGGAGGACAGATCAACGTGCACATATATGGATGGTTTGTTTATTAAAGGAAGCCTTCCTCTCACGCATTTGGTGCGTGTTCCTTCCTCCCCCACTCCGGTGTCGGGGTTTGTTTCCGGACCATTTCCTTGTGGTCTCAGTAACATCCCGTCGTCACGGTGCAGCCGTGCGCTTTGCCCTCTGCCGCCGAAAATGAGCTATTTTTACATCTCTTTCATCTTAGCCTCTTATGACTCGCATTTTGAAATGTGTGGTATCGTTATCAAGCGAAAGGAAGACTGCCGGCATTGCTCTATTTCGTTATTGTAGAACTTGATAACCTTAGAGAAGGCTTCGTTTTTAGGCATGAAGCTAGCGATGATTAAGATTTTGTTCAATAGTTTAAAAAGAATATTGAATACTGTGTTACATCAAATTCAATATGTCTGCAAGCCATATAATGGATTTTTACATATTATTTTGAAATTAGAAGTTTTTATTGAACAGTTAATCATTTATGTAGGATATATTGCTAAGACAGCTTTCTTGTCAGTATTCCTCTCATGCTCAGTGGTGGCTTTTGATGACTTTTTAAAAATATGCTCTAGGATAGAACGTAGAAATATTTTTCTACATACATAGCACGGTATTTATTATATTTTGTAAATGTTACAATAAGTAGTCAGTTGTCTGAGTAATATTTTTTTATCTCAAAGGTGGTGTACTAAATTTCTAAATTCAAGGCAACTATATTTTTTCTTCGTATTGTGTGAATAGTATTCATTTCTTGGCCCGGTCGTAGGAAAACGTGTGAATGCAACGCAGAAGTTACCTTTTATTACCGAAGTTACCTGAGAGTTATTCTACAGAGCTACTTTCGTATTAAACAGTTTCATTCTTTTTAGCCATTTTTTCTTTCACCAAATGTCAGTCCATTTCTAATAAGTTGACACATACTTGTATAATTGCTCCTCCAGGTATTCTGTGATGCTGCCTGAATCTGACCAAACATTTGTCCCAATTTTCGTATTCACGCAGTGCTGCGATGTGCTTGGCTAGTATTAACAGTGTGAAGATAGTGACAAATATTATCTGCAAAGTATATGAAGCCTCGTTTATTCATGTTATATCAGCGCTTTAGGTTTTACCTTTGCTTGTATATTTTGGAAAATTAGTAAAAGAAGATTGTGTGCTGGTCGCCGGCTAGGTTATACGACGGCGTCTGGCTGAGTGACTACTAGGTCTGTTGATGAAGGCCAAATTTTTGACTTATGAACTGTATTGTCAGAATTACAGCGATTGCATGTTTTATTGAGCCCTACAAATTGTGTGAACGCACAGTTCCCATCGTTGCTGTCAGTGAAGGATTGCTCCTTGGAACTTGTTTTCTTAGATGGCTCGTTGTTGTCGAGGCGAATTTTACTTTATTTTTGGTCAGACTTTTAAAACCCCGCTTTTTGGGCTCGATTTCACCCGGGGTAAAGTATAAAAATCGATGGGGGGCGAAGTCTGGAGAGTACAGAAAAAATGACTTGCTGTGGAGGAAGAAGAAGGAGAAAAAAAGACGCAAGAAACGCCAAGACAAATAAAAGGGAGCTTCAATAAGAGACGAATAAGGCGCGTTGTTTATATGTCGTGTGCAACTTTATTTTTTTGTCATAGCTCCATCCAATTCCGGTGTCATTTTCCCTCTCATGCTTTAAACTTGCGTGGAAAGCTCCTTGATCTCAGTCTGACCTGGATTCATAACAGACCGGTTGTGAACAGTCAAAAAACGCGATTAACATCGACTCGTGCGTTTTTTTGAAGTCCTTAAGTCACTTGTGACGTGCTCGGGTCAAACTCTGCTCTCTATAGGCTGTCTACAGCAAAACATATGTGTAAGCTGAAATTTCACCGATCTTGGAGCTAACTTAACACACTCGTTATTTTCATACGCAGAAGTTGTCAGCACATGTTACGATAAAGACTCTGGATTGGTAACTGATCCAAATAGAAGTGGAAGGTTGTAGCTATTTGTCGCAACTTGATAGAATTCAATCAGTGCATTAATTGTGGTGTATAACAAAAAGTCCGGTCTTGAGTTGAACAAGACTGGTGCAACAGCTTTATTTGTGTTTGAGCACCTCTCAGGGAGCACAGGCTAAACCATAAGCAATAGGGTTAGGTTATTTAGGCTTATTTATTCTATGCTTTGGGGACTAGCGAAACCAGAGGGCGCTGTTAGGTTACCTCATTTTTAGCTAGGCCTTCGAGACTTCCATCTTTCGTGCCCACTTCGCTCTTTTCCATTGTCATACTTGTTTCTCGGGTTTTTCATTATCTTTTCTTCCTCTTCTTTCTTAATTTGTTGTTTCTACGCGTAAAGAATCTCGTTTTAGGAACTCTCCTGTGCATAGATTCCACGTTGTCTATAGCCACACTAAATGGTCCCTTCTTTTCGCTCTCTTTGGATCACATATCATGTGGGTAGGGGGCTCATAACCAACTAATAATCTAATCTTTGTGTTTATGCATGAAAGATGAGAAAAGTAATTGTTTCATCTAGGAATGTGGGAATACAGGTGTATTTCGGTTAGAAGTATTGAATTTTTCTTCGATGAGCGGAATACATTTGTAATAAATTAGCTGTGATGATTAAAAACTACATCATGTTATTGCTTACTTCGTCGTTTGGTTACTTTTTTGAAGAATTTTAATTAGTGAGGCTGATAGTTATTATTTTTTAACCAAATTTTCATTTATCTTCCAGGTATGTTTCCTTGCAACATTTCGACTTCTTTACTTCAGTTGTGGGCGTGGTGAGTATTTTATAGTTTTAATTTCTAATGGAAAATTTTCTCATGGGCATGTCATTTTTAGGTTCATTTTGTTTTGGTATATGAAGTCTGTTTAGTAACTATTTGTTGCGGAAGAGTGTTTCACTCTGACATCCAGAGATCGACTCTTTGTATAAGATTCCTTTTATATTTCCAATCTGAGAGTTATACGTGTATTTGGGAACAGCTTAGAAACGTTCTCTTCTCTCGTCAGCGGCGCAATGAAAGAAAAAAGTTTGATCAAGGATGCATCTTGAATTATTCCTTTCTTAATACATGATCTAATGCAGAGTCCGTGGAATGATTATTGAAACATTTGTAATTAGTTTTTCTGTACAAGTGGATGTGATAGCACACCGGTCGCACATAATAAGATATAAGAGAACTCAAATGATATATTAATATTGATCACTATAGCTACATACATAATGGGTATGATAATAAGAAATTGTCCGAGAAAGACAGTGATTAAATAGACAAGCTATACTTTTAATAGTTAAATTCCATTGGTTTTGATCATGAAATTCTATTATGGACAAGCCATGAAGGTGCATATTATGGCAGGATTATTTGGTCTGAATGATTTCAGTGCTAATGTGGAATATAAGTTGATATTTGTTGGGTGTCAGAAGCTGTGCATGTACAATGCAGCGAGATAAGTTTCAAGTAGTGGGAGAGCTACTTAATTCATGTGAACTTGCCCACATGCCTTCAGCCTACGAAGTTTACATATAAAAGTAATGATTCACGGGACTACGGGACTTAAATTCGATAGTGCTCTTTTGTGGGCATTGTTTTTTGTCTGGAGAAATGTTTCTGAGTACTATCACTTACATGATTTATTAAAAAAATCTCTTCATATATTTTGGAAGAGTCCCGTTTCCCGGATGTAGTATACGGAAAGAAGGTTCTTCCGTTCACACTCGTTTTGTGTGTCGTCTTTTAGAAGCGCGATGCAGAGCGACAGCTCAGTAGAGCTCGTACTACCTGTCATCTGTGAAGAAATTCAAGGCAGTTGTGCAGGAACTGTGAAAGCGAACGCAGGATCTTCCGACTCGGGGAGTCCTGCACATCATACAACTCGCCGCCTATCATAGTTCCTAAGCGAGCGTCTTTAAAAGCTAGTAGGCGCGTCCCGCCTAAAATGATGTCATAAATGATGTTAATTACTTAAGATGCCCTCTTATTTACGGTAACTCTGGCATGAATTATTGTTATTTGCAGTATCACTGATACGGACTGCCTTCTCTGACCGTCTTGCTGATTTGTTAGAAAGACGGACCCGGGAATTTTCTCCTGTCAAAATCCTTAAGAGCATGACAGAGAGACAGACGGGCGGACCAACCAAGCAAGCTACACTGGGCTATTATTACAGTCATTTGCAAAAGTTTAAGACCACCCTCCAAATTTGTTTTT
>VOMN01121591.1:0-11402 GCA_014899125.1 Orchestia grillus
TTGTGAACTAATAATTTCAATTCCATTTTTACATTCGGAGCATGCAGACAATACTTCAAGGCGTGTGCAATCATGTTAAGAGAAAAAAATATGGGAAAAATTCAACAACTTTTAGTACCAGATTCAGAGTCATGATTTATGCAAAGGGATTCGCACTATATTCTGAGAGGTTCGATCGCAAGGGAAAGGCAATACAGCAGCACTACTCATGTCTAGAATGGCTCACATCCAGAGCTCCCTGCACCCGGTATGCCACATGTATGAATACCATTGTAATGTCTACATTGAAATTAAGTGCGATGCGGAACTGATTTGACCTCTATTTTTGATGAAGTTTACTTTGAATAATCTCATATACTTATTCTCAACCAAATAGCTTGTGGTAGTGAGTGAGATCGTACAAATATGACGAAATCACACTTGAAATCATTGTAACTAATTAAAACTTTAATGAGAATAAATGACGTTAAATAAATGCCTTTCTCCACTGTCGAACGTTGAGAATCTTAAACTACGTTGAATTTCGCGTATTCCAATCTACGACCTAACTCCTTTTACTCAAACTTTGCAACCAACTTTTCATGTCCGAACTTCCCACCGAGTTCGGATATGAAGAGCTGTACTATATTTTTTCTGAAGCGTACTGAGGTAAATCGCGCAGTAGTTCCAGCATGCGAAGTGCAGTCTTTTATAATACAATTGATGTGGGCTGGCCTCTCCTGCTGCGGCCACCCTCAAGTACCAGATGATTAATGGCGGGGCATTTGCCATTAGCGCTCTCAATTGGAGCCTTGTTTCACCGTGAGCAGTTGGATGAGTTTTTTACGGTTCACTTGCGGCGAAATACTGAAAACTCGTCAATTTATGAGAGAGCAGAGCCAATCAGACTCGTTGAAATTTACGAGACAAAATTAAGGTAATGGTGATGAAAAGATTGAACCTCTCATACTCAATTATTATTTATTTATTTAAAGTTAAAGTGAAGTTAAAAGATGTGAAGATGCTTATGAAGCCTATTGTTGTGAAACAAAAACCGAAATTGTGAATGGGTTTCAATCTAAATGCTAAGAATCCATACCCCAATAAAAAGGTGAGTATGAACTCAGCAACAAACGTCAACGAATCAAAAGAACAACATTATGTTACTGTGAAAAGAACCGAGGCAATGCAGGTAGGTAAATAAACTAAACGACTGCAGAAAAATAATGCCCTTAGGACAAAATGACGAAAAAATAAAGTATTTAGGAACAAATGAACTGAAGAAATAGAATGAGATATCCAACTCAGTACATGGACGGCCAATTTCAGACTGGGCCTATGAGATAAAGATTATATAAGACATCCTCAATTGACGCAATTTTTCCTCGATTACATTAGATTGTTAGTTTAAAGCTCCGGACCCGCGTGAAATATGGCCCTAAAGGAGCTAAAAAAAAGGGTCCAATCAGAATGGACGACAGAGAACGAGAAATCTATGCTCAATGGTGTGTTCCGACACAGAATCCTTGCGGACAGAAACAGGCAGTTAAGAATGAAGAGGAAGAAAAGGGAAGAAAGAGATAGCGATAAAAGTGTGAAAATTAAAAGAAGCAACGTGAGGACGAGAGATGGAAGTCCCGAAGGCCTGTCTACAGCTGAGGTAACCTAACAGTGCTCCCCTGGGGTCGCCAGTCCCCAAAGCACACGATCCATACACCTAACCCTATAGCCTACCTCATGGCCCCTTAGGGACCGTAATACTTAAATTGCTATTGATTTCATAAACTTTAAGCCACTGAAACCCTCAGCAGATGTTTTGTGCACTATATTTGCACGTGGCATAAGAAATGAACTCGTACTTACATACGTCTGCTCTACTAATGGAAGTGATAGAAAGGGACGCAATAGGGGAGCCAAGGCGGGCACTAGACCCAAGCCGTCCGTGTGGTTATGGAACTTAAAAACTTAATTCGCTACAGGCCGCCATTTCCCTTCACAGCCCACAATGCTAATTTTTAACAATAGTGGGATTATAATTTATAATAAAAATATTGAGATAATAATTTATGATAAAACTAGCAAGTTCATTGAATTAAAAACGGTAGTAACTAGTGATACTGAAGTTAGGAAAGTTCGTCATTCACAAGTTAACATTTTGAAGCATATATTGGTGCTACAGCATATAAACAAAACTCTATCTTTTTCAAACATCCAGCTCAACATGACGCGTTAGGCTAACTAGCTCAATAGCAAAACCGTATATTAGTCGACAGCACAGGTTGCTGTGATCGGGATTTAGGACTTGCGGCCTCCATGTACGCTACAGCTGTGGACTACGTAGTCGGCCAGAGCGTCTGTTGTACGTCACGCAGACACTAGTTGGTGCTGCCAAATGGGGTCTAAAAACTATAGAATTCCCTCTTGGAAGGCACCAAAATTTCTTGTATTTGAATCATCGTAAATAAGAATTCATGGGGGATGGGCGAGAAAGTTGAACAGCCCTTGAGGCACGTAAGTTCAGTTTATATGCCATCCGTAATCTAAGGTAGAAGTCTCAAATTTGTAATTGCTGGAAAAAGTTGACTCTCCCTTGTTAAACTGTGGGGGTATATCTTTAAATTTATTCAACATATTCTGCTTATAATTCTCACTAAATTTCATGTCTCTTATGCCGGCCATTTTTCTCGATTATAGATCTCATAGTATCCCTCGGGCTATAAGGAAGTTTGGTGCACTGCGAGTACGAGAGTATGCGTTGAGGTTAGTGCGTGGTCGATGAGGTTATGACCAATTGCCCCTGCGTGGAGCATCCATTGAGCGTGTGTTGTTTACCTGCCTCGAAGATCTCGAGTGGAGTCGTATCTTTACGCGGTACGTTGTTTGTATAAAATGTATATTTTCATTTCAGCAGGCATTTTGAGGCACCGGTACTAAAACACCATGAAAATTAGACTGTAGTTCGTTACGATACTTTTCAAACAAAACTTCTAGTTAGCCTTGAAATGTGAAGCACTGGATATTGACACGTGTATTTAGAGATTATATCCAAGGTTCACCAGGTATCAGGCTCACTGACGTCAAAGCTTTCATTTTTTTAGTGACCATTTCACTTGGACACACGGATAGTCTAGCGACAATGGCGCGTTTAGGGCTCATGCGCTAAACAGCGTGTTATTGTATTGGTTGGAGAAGCACAATTTTACTACTAGCTTCCACATTTACAAAACTGTAGACAATACCAAACTTCAGGACTATGACAAAACAGAAAAAAGTTTTTTTTAATCAAAGTATGGCGACCGATGAATGATTTTCAGAATTTAAAATTCTTTACTAAGAAAAGGTTTGTTTTCATAAAAGTTTTTACATGCTTATAAAAAAAACGGAGATGGTGCAAAGCCTACTCTCACGTCAACAGTTCTATTTTGAAAATCGTATCTACTCATCAGCCTCGTCGGGAAAGGAACTTTCTGACAAAACCTTTTGAGTGAGAAACGAAACTTTTCAGGAATGTAATCAAGCCTTGCCATTGAAAACAGACAGATCAGCAACACTGCGAGGTCGATTAATAGGCCAGATTGGCGGGGCATTTTTTCACTACAAAGAAACGGAGTGTTGAACTGTTAACCCTGACACTCAAGGACGGGTCGGCTGACGTTTGTCTGCCGAGATTCCAAGTGTCAAGTGAAAACAATACCTCTTCGCCTGGATAAGTGCGAGATCTTTCACTATTAACAATAGAAAACTTCTGTGTGCGGAGACTGATACTTCTTGAAGAACACTTGGCCTACGTCATTAAGCGGCGCATCTTGGTTTCTAGGCCATGTCAGTTTAATTTTAAGGCCTGAGTATATGAAAGCTTTCAGACGTTGTAGACTGGCTAAATTGCCCTCCGAAGTTACGGTCTCTCGCTCACCCCATTCCCCTGACTTATACGGCCCATTGGAGGCTGGTCATCAACGACCACATAATGTGTTGTTTCACATAATGATTAGCATGGCTTGCATGGCCTCTTTCTTTAAAGTCTCATTGATTTTTAGCCTCAGAATTAGAGGGGTTTTAAATTTTTTTAACGCAATCGTTTAGCAATAAAATGAAGGCATTTAACAGCATCTTAGAAAATCTCGTCTCCTTCAAATCATGCCTCGCCTTGACGTAAGTACAATCATCAATACTACTAGAAATACAGTGCAATAGTACGCTCACCATCACTCGTCTTGCAAAGCAAAAAACATCGCACATTATGCCTTGCGTGTGTCATTTCTTGCATACTTAGTTCAGACCGACAACCACAACTCAACGTTCGTTCGACTAGGCCGTAGCGTGAAGCTTCAGTCCAACAGGAGCATTCCGTTGGTTATTTCTGCGAAAAGTATCTCGCCATTACGCTTCTTATTCGAGTAAAGCCAACAGACTCACGGAAATTTAGGAATTGGTTGTTTATGAGCACTTTTTTTTGCTGGTTAGCATGAAGTCTTTCAAGCATGTTAATTGATGCAGGCAATATTGAGCTCAGAAAAGCAGCGGTGAAGGGAATAATCGTCTGATGAAAAGTAATTAGCGCCAACACAAAAATGAGGCGTCATATATACAACTCTTGCGCTACTTGGCTATCAGCTGCAGTAAAAAAAAACGTAAACATGGCCGTAGTGTTCACGCTAAACAAAGATACTCGCATAGATCAGGCTAAGCAAGATTAACATCTCAATTCAGGTTAAACTAGATAATGGTGAAAGGTAATTTAAAGTTACTTTAAAGAAACTTAGCATCTATAACTTGATTGTAAAGGGAACAGTTAGGCTGAGGGTGTGCATTGAACTTAAGTTTAGGTTATGTGAAGCTACGTCGGGTGATCACATTCCAATGGGAAGGAAAAAATATACACATCACATAATGGGTGTAAAAATTAGGCTGCTCTGTATATGCAGATCAGATGCTTATTCAAGCCTGAATAAAAATTTATTCAGTAACCAAAGACAAAGCAATAGACGCCTAGTCTCGTTTCTCAGCCCATATATATTATGAATTCACTACTAAACAATGTTCAAACGTTAATGCACAAAAAATAAAAGCTGGTCTTCAGTATTGCTCGTAAATTGTTCGAAATTTGGCAATGCAACTCTGAAGAATGATAGGTTCATTAACTTTTGAGAAGTGCATTAAGCGGAGAAAATAAATGGTCGTTGATGATAAAGCGTAAAGTGTAAAATTAAACTACAACGCTCAGTTATTATGAAGCTTGAAAAACTACCTTCCTGATTTGCAAGTGCAAATAAAAATTTCGGTAATATAAACTGTAGCTACCCTTTACCTTGCAAAGCAGCATGCGCATGACGATCTTGAGCAGACGTTTAGGCACGAGATTGAGTTAAAGGAGATCACATAAACTGCCGGAATGGATGACCACACTAACGGAACGTCACAGAGTAATGGTGAGCAGCTTAAATGCCTGAACTACGTATCATTAGGCACCTTTAATTCGACACGAGAATTACCGGCATCGTGCTGTACACACGGTTGATCAAGCGTTCATTGTGGCCTTAGTGACGTAAATAAACGTTGCGTCAACACTCTGAAGTTTTCTACTTCTTCTTATTCTTCTTCTTAGTCGCAATTTTTTGAATTAATCGGTCGTGTTTCGTAGTTCCACGACAACAATTCGCTTCTCCAAACTGTAAAGAACTAATATGAATTATCAAAGTACAGTAGTTGAGGTAACTGGAAATGAAATGTTAAAGTATATCTCGTGTATCTTCGTGTGTACATCCCTGGGTCAGTGTGCCAAATAAAACGAGATGATTCGCTCAAGTTGACGGACCCTTCTTCGAGGAATGCCTCAGTGTGAAATAACACGGTTAGCTTGCCCTGTTTGGCTATAAATTTAAACTGTAGGTCTTTTTATCGTTAGCTGACGAGTTTTCTAAGAGTTAAAAGCTACATTTTACGTTCTGCTGTGACAAGCAGTTAGAGTTCATAATTAATGAGATCGTAACCAAATGATACACTCTGGGCTTCCGTGACGAATTAGATGATGTGTGTAAAAATTAGTTTACATGATTTTAATGTGGGAGACTCAGCACTAATTTTTTATTGCTAGCTATTAAAGTTTCAAAATCCATCTAAGGAATTTTTAAGAAGTTTTAAACGTTTCTCAATGGAATTCCAGGACATTCGTTGATCAATCCACGTAAATGAAAAGTCAGAGTTTCTGTTTCCAGAAGCTTTTTCTGACTTGATTCAAAGAATGAACATCGATTAAAGGCGACTGCCTATTCAGGAGTACTGGATGCACTTGGAGATGTTTCGGCCGTCACGCCGAGGCCACACTGGGGTGCCGCCGCTTGATAACATCGATTAAAAGTTGCTGTCTATTCAGGAGCAATATTTTATATCGATTAAAAGTGGCTCCCTATTCAGAAGAAATAGTTTTTTAAAACCTCTTCATCGGAGTTTTGTTGCAAGATTAGGCAGTCATTAATCCCGTTTCCACAAAAAAGTTTAAACAAATTACTCTTTAACTTGTGATCTTGTAGCTATTCTTAGGAGACCAAATATGGTTGGACAATGAAAACATGTGGAATAAAAATGAAATTAAAATACTACACGTGTCGAAACTTATGGTAGGCAAGTAGAATGAATATGAAATTAAAATACTATGCGTGTCAAAAGTTATGGCAGGCAAGTAGAAAGAAAATTAAATGAACGTGAGACATAGTTCACAGTTCATATGCCACTATTCTTGGCAGTAAAAACCTAGGTTTTATATTTTATCTGATTTTCTGAAAAGATAATTAAATTAAGCATTGGGTTGCTCTACAAGTAATTAGTTGCATGCCAGAACAGCCAAAATGTAAATGTTTCATCTCACCTTCGGGCCCAAAGAATCTGCCAACTTGAACGAACGAAAAGCGTGTTACCTCAAATCATAAGATTAAATTTTGACTATTACACTTGGGGCCTACATTATGAAAAAGAGTTGAACCTCAAACAAGCCGTAATTACAACAACTCTCAATGCTACTTGTGTTTCAGGAGTGACACGCAACAATATCTGAGTTGCTTCAATTAAGCACGAACGAAAAAAAGGAGGGAATTTAAACATTTCAAATAAGCCCGTTATAAGTTGAAAAAATAATTTTCAGTTTCAAAAAATTCATCGAATTCGCTGTACATGAAGTTGCATTTAATCCCTATGGAGAAGAGTTTCCTTCTTATACTTGCTCTTTCTTTTCAATCCACAGACTTACTCTGAGGTAGTTCACTCATCAAACTAAAATTTAGTTGATAACGAGTACTTTCAACATCGTAAATACCCGAGAGACATGAAACGTTTGCACGCAATACCTGCCACTCGCTGTAATTGATGTTAAGGCCTCGACGTAGGCTCGAGATGCTCCCGTGGATTTCAGGGGTGCCTAATTAGGGTCAAAATGACGTCAGGCACTAAGTTATTGCGGCATAAACACAACCTATAGAAATTGAGGCCTAAAAAACGGATGGCGTTGGGACATAACTTTAGAGCTGTTTATCTATAGGCTGGCGTTAGGAATTCGTGGTGTATACTTAAGTCAATCTTATCTTGTTCAACGATATTCAGTTCGCAAAATAACGATCAAATGCCTTGGTCAAATCAGGAATGTATTAATAATAATAATAATAAAGATATGCGTTGTTTTTAAATGCGTCATGGGAATGGGAGTGGTTTGAGAATCATAACAAGGGACACTTGAACCGATGCCTCTGAAACATGTGTGGTGGACATGTGTGGTAGACATGTGTGGTAGACATGTGTGGTGGACATGTGTGGTGGACATGTGTGGTGGACATGTATGGTGGACATGTGTGGTGGACGGGCCATTCCAAAACACGTACACGAGCGAGCAGAAAAACCAGCTCTACTACGGCGATCCGAGCAATAATAAACTCGTATTGAAGCCTCGTACTGCAGTCATTTTCTATGAACTCTACACGGTGCACCGAAATTATGACTAAATAACTTGAGATTAAAGGTAATAATTCTCAGAATTCGGTAAAATATTTATAAGCCATTTTGCGGCTAGTGATGTCTATTTTTTATTTCACAGCCATAATATTAAAAGGCTAAATATTTTATTTAGTCGCGAAATGCTCTCGAATCCCTCCATAAGAAAGATAACAGGAATTTGTCCATTGCAAATATACCGGAATTTCGTCGTGAAACGGTATGGAAACTTGTGAAAAGCTTTAAAGAAACTGATACAACCTGTAATCGACAAGGCTCAGTCAGAAAACGATCTCCAAGGACATCGCAACTCATCAAAAACACTCGAGAAAACTTGAGAAGAAACCCACGTCGCTCGGCTAGAAAATCGTCCGCAAAGGCAGAGGTAAGTCAGACTTCACTGCAACGACTCTTGAAGGAGAATCTCGAGATCTTCCTCGACGAAATGCACAAAAGACACGATCTTACAGCCATTCATGAAACAATGAGACAAAAAAATGTCGACATATCTCAATCTCATGACGGAAGTCATGTTGTCCAATTTGGTCTTCACGTTCGAAAAGAAATTCGACTTTCACCATAGTTTCTACCATAAAAATGGCAGAGTTTGGAGTATGATTGAGTCAGTGGAAGGCTGAAGAGTGAATCGACGTCAAGTTTCAGTGCCTATGATAGTGTGTGCTGCGTTCCTGGCTTGCCTCCTCTCGGTTTTGTTCCTTAGGGGGCTGAGATTAACAGCCGGCGTTACATTTCTGCCACTTTAAATGCAGAACTACTCCAGTGGGCGCGTGGCCACTTTGATGACCAGCCTGGATCTTGCAAAAAATCTCTGCTCCATTGCACGGCTGTAAAATGACACAAAATGACACAAAAAAGATAAGGCGCTCATTCCGGCGTGCATCAACAAAGAGGAGTGACCCTCACGGAGTCCGGATCTGAATCTCTTGATTCTGTGATGTAGTCTATTTTAGAGAGTCTTCACATCTCCTCATGTATCCCTCGATGATCTGAAGGCTAAACTGCGTCGAGAATGGGTTCTGATCCCACAAGGTGTGTACGCCACGTGCCGCTGGTGTAACCCTCCAAACGCAACACAAAGATGCTGTCAAAAATATCTCAGACCATTTCAGATAAAAAATTTTATTATTGCCAAGGCCTCCTCTATCGGTAATTTTGTAAAATAAATTTTTCGTTTATTGCTTTATAACTGAAAAATCTGACAAAAGCTGTTATCATTATTTTGTCGAACCCTGTAAATCTGATACGTGGACTTGAATTTTACGTGCCCAATAAATTGTAAAATGTACTGGGTATGCTTGGAAAGGTGAAATATTTTTCATTAAAAGTTGACAAAGATACTTATCATATAGATGAACCTAGGTACAAAAAAAGACAAATTTTAAATAGAACTGAAATGTAAATTAATTAATCTCATGTACTGCAGAATATCAGGACAAATTCTGAACATTTTTGCGTGCACTGGGCCTTACACTGNTCACATGAGAGAGCTGGCAGCTCAAATCCTGCGCTTTCAATATGTAGAGGCATTTTTGTTCTGTTTGACAAAAATATCAATTTCATTCAATTGAAAAACAAATTGTAAGAAATATTTTTTATGCGCCCAAGATGTTATAATCTTGCTTAAAGGACAATATTTCCTTCATTTTTACAAAAATACACTTTATGAATATAACTCTGACGTCATGAGTGCTGCTGCCTTCACTACGGTACAAAATTTGTCCAAAACTTAAACGCAACAGCAAATTAAAAATTTACGTATGACAGTAGACTCGTATATCAACTCTTATATGTACAAGGAAAACATGCGAAATGTTATTAACAGTATGATAAACCGATAACTCTGCACACGCAACGTAAACAAATATAACTCTTTTCTACATCATAATTTCACAATTCACCTAAAATAATACACCCCCTTCAACTTATGCATAGATAACTCAATAACTAGATATTACTGCTCGAACATTTATCATACATTTCGAAAGATCATACATTTCGTATGACCGTTGATTCCTCCTCGTTATGAATCAAAAGAGGAGCGGCTCTTCCATTTCCGCCACAATAGAAGAATTTAGTCTCTTTAATTCCACTACTTTCTTACGTTTCTGAGTTCTTTGAAGTTGACTTTAGACGGACCATCCAAAAACCGGATTTGCGGACACCATTCCCGCAAGTCACGCTCCTTGGTCCGCAGAGCCGGAAGCCTGGCACTTGAACCCTTCTCTCTTCAGGCGGCGGAGGAGCAGGAAATGACGGGTTAAATTTTTCCGGAAGCAACATGCCCCTCAGAACTATATTTTCAGAGTTATTTCTCCGGTAGAATTAAAGTGTTACTCTAATTCGGAACAAATTTATGATAATATATCTAGGTTAAAAAAAGAATTTATTCAGCGACTTACCGTAAAAAATTAATATTTACTAACAGTGGATTTTGTTGTCTGTGATGATTAATTCATAGTGTACTAATGCGTGTTCTCTTCTTTGCGTGGCCTATGGACTGCATTAAAATTACTCGCCAAATAACCCGTGAAGAAATTTAATCGTCGCAGGGCGAAAAGAGTTTCTAGGCTCAATTGTATTAAATAACCGTATGTGCAAACCATGACAGACGAATCTCGGCCAAGAACAACATCAACATGAAGCAGGCAAGGTAAGAGCGTCGTGTTATTTAAAATAAAAACGTGAATCTATAGTCGAAAAATACTGGTGAAATTGTGTTAGCACAGCAAGTCATCTCACCACACCCGCACAAGCAGCACTGATTACATAAATAGAAAGATTTATCAACGATGTTTTAAATATTGCTGTGCTAATTCACATTCAAACCTACTTCTCTGGCCGTTGCTCCATCATATGTAGGCTTTGCCTGAGAGAAAATATGAGTTTTTGCTGACCCTTTCTCTCCACACGATATTTTTGAATTAGAAAAAAATGATGCAGGTCATATTTTATAAACTGACAGATTACCTGCCGCTCTGCAGGACTTAAACATGCTCGTTTTCTTTTCAGAAGACCTAAATTTAGTTAATCAGCAGGTGAATTTATTACTTCTAAATTTAATCGATGTAGAAACCGTTTTTTATCGCTTCACAAATCCCGAGTGGCATTAATGACGAGCCTGGATACGATGTTGGGCCGATATATATGCATGTATAGATTATGTATTCCATGAAGAGGTTATAAAAGCTCTTCTGTATCCCTACGTGACACTTAGCAGGCATGTTTGCATTATTAATATGCAATAGAATTCAATAATTAAGCGTAGTAACCAACACCGTATTCTAACTTACCGATATCTCAAGGACCATCACAGAGGTTGGATCGCTTTCTGTTCTTTATTTCGACTGTGGAGGTGTTTTGCCTCCACTGGAGATGGGTAAAGGTAGCCCTCACCCTCTATGGCAGGACACCTCCACTGAACATGG
>VOMN01121592.1:0-16141 GCA_014899125.1 Orchestia grillus
GTCGGCTGCAAAACGTTGACGTCGGCTGCAAAACGTTGACATCGGCTGCAAAACGTTGACGTCGGCTGCAAAACGTTGACGTCGGCTGCAAAATGTTGACGTCGGCTGCAAAATGTTGACGTCGGCTGCAATACGTTGACGTCGGCTGCAAAATGTTGACGTCGGCTGCAAAACATTTCGAAGAACATCACGCGGACGTCGAGCCGCACACACACCCACACACACACACGCGTACACACACGCACACTCACACACACGCACACTCACAAAACAGAGAATATGCTGAATTTTTTTATTCTTGCGAAACTAGCGAGCTGAAATTGGAGTCTGTGTTGACTTTAGATTTTTTCTTTCAATCATCTTTTCATGAGTAAATTTTTTAGAGGAAGCGTAACTTTTTTTTGAAGTAAAGATGGAAGAGCAAATCTAGCAGTCAGTTGGGTGGGTGTCTCTCCTTGATCAGGCAGCGATGACTCAGCAAATCTTCAAATTCGAATGCGTGACCAGAATAAGCGGAGACTAAGGTAGCTGTACCTCTAGACTCTAGACTCTAGACTCAAGACTCTAGACTCTAGACTCAAGGCTCGAGAGCGTCCNGTGTTGTGAGGTGAGCTGAATGTTTTGTTGTGTGTTGTGAGTTGTTTTGTGTGTTGGTTGTTGTATTGTTTGCTGTGTGTTGTGTTGGGTGTTTTGTTGAGCAGTGAGCTGTGTTGGCTGTTGTATTGTTTGTTGCATTATGTGTTGCGTTGTGAATTGCATTGCGTGTTGCGTTGTATTTTTGTATAGTGTGTTATATAAACCAAGACTATACGTTAACCAAAAATTATCAAAATTATACCTGAACTAAAACTATACGTAATTGTTATATCTTGGTTTCATTTAGAACTATATGATTGTTATAGGTCAATGTAAATGTTAATTAGAAGTTACTGTTTCATCGCAATTGTATCGGTATGTTTTGATATTATTACATATTAATTTATCAGTTAATTACGAGTTTTTGTTTGTAATTTGTGCAAAATTGTTAAATGCTAATCTTATTTGGATGAAAAATAATTAATATTTTCCAAATTACATGTTAATGCTTTCCATGTGTTGCATATTTGAAGGAGGAAAGTTTATTTTGAACATTTTCGGTGGAAGTACATCACTGTTGAACATTTCAGATGGAAGTAAGTCACTGTTGAACATTTCAGATGGAAGTAAGTCACTGTTGAACCTTTCAGATGGAAGCCAGTCACTGTTGAACATTTCAGATAGAAGTAAGTCACTGTTGAACATTTCAGGGGGAAGTACGTCTATGTTGACTACTTTTCTTGGATGTACGTCTATGTTGCACATGTCTCATGGATGTAAGTCTATGTTGCACACTTCTCATGGACGTACGTCTATGTTGCACACTTCTCATGGATGTACGTCTATGTTGCACACTTCTCATGGACGTACGTCTATGTTGCACATATCTGATGGAAGCACGTCTACGTTGACTACTTTTTATAGATATACTGTACTTCCACACTGAGCCTCTCAGACGAAAGTAAGTCCACGCCTCTTGAAAATTTCCGGGTCTTTGGCTTGTGTCTTGCACGACCTAATTTCATTTATGGAAAACTTTCGCATTTTTCAGAGGCACGTTATTTTCAGCTCGCAACAACCTGAGACGCAAATTGAAATGCTGACGCCGGATTTAAAATGAGCCTCGCACTTACTTGATTGCCGGGACTTTTGTGTTCGGAGAGACCATTAAAATGGCCAGAGACGCGAATTTTTACGTTCCTGAAATACGCTTTCTACGCCACGACACACGCAAGTAAGACAGGCTGGAAGGAACATGAGACAATTGAGTTATAAGGATGGCACTGAGTCAGTGACGTGAAGGATCAAATTCTACCGAGGAAACTCTCGAGTTGGCAAAACGTGTCACAAAATATCAACACAACTCTGCGTGCTGAATGATAATGAGAAAATACCAACCGAAGTCTTTCTACATATTGAATGCGACTGAGAAAATGCCAACACAACTCTACAAATTGAATACTAATGAGAAAATACCAGCGTAACTCTACATATTGAATACTAATGAGAAAATACCAACACAACTCTACAGATTGTATACTAATGAGAAAATACCAACACAACTTTACAAATTAAATACTAATGAGAAAATACCAACACAACTCTACAAATTGAATACTAATGAGAAAATACCAGCACATCTGTACATATTGAATGATACTGAGAAAATAAAACACAACTGTACAAATTCTATGCGACTGAAAAATACTAAAGAACTCTATGTACACATTGAATACAACTGAGAAAAATAGACTTGAAATTACCTAGGCAATTCTACATTTAGCAAGAGATTGCTGAAAAACTAGAAAACCACTCTAAAACATTCTCGAAAACACATAGTAAGCTACAAAAATGTTGAGTTAGGTTATTCAACACCTGAGAAGAAATAACATTGCAAGGTAAAAATTTACTTTCACCCGTCTCACGTTGGTGGACTTACAAGGGAATTCTAGCGGGTTTCTCTGAGGGTAGCCTGGACATTTCAGATAGAAGTAAGTCACTGTTGAACATTTCAGGGGCATTTCAAAGGGAAGATGTACGGCACAGCAGGTGCTGTCTGTCTGCTTGTGTTGTCCTGACATAGGTGCTCGTGAGTACCATTGAAGTGTGATAACTAGGGTAAACTTATATTGAAATATATTCGTGCACATTTATCGTTTTCTCGCAGTTCATTTTCATTTATTTTTCTTAACTAGCTCGAATCATATTTCATTGTGCGAAGATTTGGATTTTCTTAAAGGGATAGGATAGGATACTAAGAGCTTCTGCTCTTACGAGTTGTCATGAGAAACCAATAGTGAAGACAGCAGCATTTGATGTAGTATACAAAGATTAATTATTTCGTTTGTAACATGTATTTCAATTTGTATGGGCCGGAACGACAAGTCTCTTGTCTTTGAACCTTTCTAATCTTTCTACAAGTTTGTTAACTTGTGTATGTGCACTATCTTTTGAATCTTTTAGTGGACTGCTGCTGAATAATTGTTTTGATTTTTGTAAAATTTATTTGATCTGTATTTTGAGTTGCAGACCGCTCTCGTGGTTATTTGTGCCACCGAACTTTACCGGGCTTTAGCTCCCCTCTGTCGGTGCTGGTGAACTTTATTCACTGATGGTTTGTGCCGCGATTCCGACAAAGCTGTACAGATCGTGCGTTGTTTCGGACTCAACACTCAGTGCCCGAACCCTCAGCAATGTCTAAAGCTACCAAGGGGTCTCCTTTAGTAAGAGCCCAAAGAATATGATTGGGGGAAATTCGTTGTTTTGTAGCTTCTATTGGCCATATTTATGCCAAGAAACTTTCACAAACTTAAAGGGGGCAGCGTCATGAAGATGCAGAGAACGTTAAGTAAATAAATGTTAAATTTGAAGTATTCTAACTTGCATAATATTGTACAACATAATCGTGACAAGCGTTCAGCCTCATGAGAGTAAATTAGTGGCTACTACCGAAGTGGTAATAAAAATCCTTTATCTTCAGATTGGCCTGACAACTTAATACATTGCAACCAAAGCCGGCAATGAAGTCTTCCCTTTCTTTTCGCACTCAATTTCGACTTCATTCGCTGAAAGAAAAAACTCGCAGGTTCCTTTTGCAAGTCTTGCAAGTTTCCCGATTTAGCAACGGAGGGACAAATTGGGAGTTTTAACGTGGAACAAATCCAGATGATCGGTCCTTAACTCTCAGATTAGGAGATTTTGCAGTAAATTCAGGGTAAAAGTAGAGAGCTGAAGAGGGAACATTCCCTGGCCGAGGATTTTAGAAGGAACCATCGAGACGCTGCCAGAGGGACTGTGTGTAGAAAACCTTCTTCGCTTGTCGTGCTTCCTGAGAACGGCTGGCTGGCACGCAAGCATTTTTTACTAATTTCAAAGGAGGAAAACAAAATGGGGATTTCGTTTAGATGTAACAACGCTTAGTTATGTTTTCAAGGTAAAATATACGGCTTGAAAATCCAACTCAAGTAAAGAATATTAAGTAAGCTCAAAAATGTTTAACTAGCACTTACATCATACAGCTCGGTAATACATAAGGTTGTACTCGAATTTCATTTTAGAAAAAGGTTAGAAATTGTTTCGATAATGCCGAGCTCTCACCGTGAGAGTATTTATGGAATAGGATGCGTTCCGGACTCACAAAAATCCTGGAACTTCTAGGCGCAGACTTCATTAATCTTGATATCTCGGGACGCTTCTTCCATCTTGCGTTAATGAGTTGTTCACAGGAACGCAACGCGGTCTTACGCAAGGTGATTTAGTCGCCCTGAAGTACGAGTTATTTCTTCAGCCATGCACGAAGCTACTATTCTGATCTTTAGACGATACTTTATTTTCTTGCTTCGAACTCAATAGCACAGAGTTATACTATTTTTGGATGTGTCTGTTTGGATGATTTTATATTTTTTATATTTTTTTGATGATTATGTGTTTTACTCGAGACTCGCAACGAGCGAGTCACCAAAGACATCCGTAATCTTGGTGCTGCCTCAATTTTACCAATGACTTTTTATGAATAACTTTTTACGAAATAAGTTTTTGAAATAAGTTTTTACGTATAACTTTTTACGAATAAATTTTACAAATAACTTTTTACGTATAACTTTTTACGAATAAATTTTACAAATAACTTTTCATTCACGAGTAACTTCCCTTCGGAAAGGAACTTTACTCACACTTACTAATAACTTCCTTCATTTTAATATATTTTTCCAAGAACACACTTTCAAAATACGAGTGAGTTCATTCATCTGAAGTAAGTTACGTACGGTATCAATAAAATTAATGCATTCAGTCCTCAATGACACTTAGATCTAGTTAAGCACCTACACATTTAGTTGAGTACCTACTCATATTTATGTACACGTATGTACATAAACCTAAATACATACACCTACATATGTATGTACCCCTATGTACATAAGCCTATGTATGTGCTCGTCTTTTAATCTCGGTCTTTTGAGCTAAACTTGCATTAAGATACTTTTCTGAATTTATTCATTGCATAAATGCACTCAGTTATTATCGTATTAATACTGTGTTTTGATCTTATTTATTGCATACGTGCTGATAGATATTGTCGTATTATCGTATTCATCCTGTGTTTTGTATTGATTTATTGCATAAGTACCCACAGATATTATCATATGCATACCGTGTTTTGAACTTATTTAGTGCATATCTCCTCATAGATATTGTCGAATTCATACCATTTACGAGTTTATGACAGATGTACGTAAGATGAGCATTACATGACTGCATGCACATAGGGTACAGCTCAAGGTAAATATAATAAACATTTTTTACTAGATTACCCCGAATTTAATTCTTCGAGATTTTCGAGGTATTTCTTCGAAGCGAGTAAAAGAACCATGCGTTAAATAAACAAAAAAAACATAAACATAAAAGTAAAAACTAAAAAACCACGCATTCTTTACTTGCGAAGAAGATGTCCTTAAATTCTTCAACTGAGACGCGGATTTGTTCGCAACACAAAAAATTCCTCAAGAAGTAAAAGTGCCGGTGCGAGGCAAACGGATTTGGTGCACCGACTTGACGTGTGTCTTGCCCCGAGTGATGTGTGATGATGTGATGAACACCTGCCGAGACTTGTGATAAAATCGTGATGAAGTTTCCATGTGTGCTATTTTCTTCGTTTCGACTTGGTGATTCCACCTTCAATCAGATTTTAGAGTTAGGTTTATTTCCAGGTCGGATTTTCAATTCGACCTCATTATGAGCCCTGTTGACCTTACGATGTCATAGTCATAAAATTTTTACGACTTCTAAAGTTCAAAATACACCTTAATTTTTTTAAGAAGACGTCGAAGACTTTAACATCGTCACTGAATACTTCACGTAGATGTTGAAGCTGCGGTCGAACATATGGAGCTACGTACATGCACTGATGTATTTATTACAAACACAAGGTAACAAATATTTCAAGTTATGTTGTAAATTCACTCTCTTCATTCAAATCGTGCAACAGTTTTTCAAAAGTATCAGCAGTGTATCAAAACTTGATAGGTTCTTTCAACTCGAAGTATTTTTGAACGTTTAATTTTTGGTAAGTGTCGACGTGTCTGCACGGTTTGTCACTTTTATTTTGCTCAGCATTCACTTATTGCTACAATTCCACGTTCATTGCTGTGCTCTAGATGATGGGCATCAGGTTTATGTCACTCTCATTTTGCCCAGTAGAATTACAGGGAAGAGTTCCCTCCACGCAGGGTCAGGGCCACAACAGTGAATGCCTCCGCATTGGAAGTTCCATTTGATGTGAAAACTCCACGGCGTTCCCGTGTATTGTTTCGTAAAATTTAACTGAAAATATCCGGATCTTTTTCCTTGCGCAAGCGATTGGGCAAACTTCAGAGGGATCAAAGGGCTTCAAACGGATTGCCAGAGATCAGCGAAAGTTAGGAAGTGAATTTCTGTTCCATTTTATTGTTTAAATACACGAATTGGCCGAGGGGAGGTGGTTTCATTATTAAATAAAAACTTTTACCAAGCTTATGCTGAAGATTTGGTAGGAGGGAAATATTGAATGAACCCAACTAAATTATTTCCGACCCAAAGGAAAAGAATGAATGATGATCTGGCAAGATTAGCGAGCATGCATTTTTATAGTCTGAAATTCTGTACACAAATACAATGCAATACAATGAATAAGTCCTCAGACAGAAAATATCGCAATATTTTAAAAGCCTTAAGTATTTTTTCCGTTAATAGATAATAAAATACTAGTCCTGCAATTATCAAATTGCATTTTCCTCATTACTATTTTCCTTTCTGTGTTTATTACTGAATCTGAAGCCTACAAACTTTACCAAGCAGCCCAATATTTGCACAAATTTTTGCACAAATTTCCGAATCCAAACTTTGGGAAGTCACAAAAAAGATTGCAAGCACACGATCCCTGTCATCTTCAACTCGAAATTTGTTTTCTGTTCACGGCAACTGACAGCCTCACATGATACCCTGGTGCTGCACATGATACCCTGGTGCTGCACATGGTACCTTGGCACTGTACAAGTTACGCTAGTACTGCACATAGTACCTTCGCGCTGCACAATGTACCATGGCGTTTACGTTGCACCCTCGCACTGTAAATTACACTTAAACCCTGTACATTTTACCCTCAAACTGTGCATTGTACTCTGGGGCTGTGCGCTGGAGCCTAGATTGTACACGTCCCTCCGTTTCACCTTTACCTAGCGGCTCGAGCGTCTTGTGTGCTTAATTTGGAGTTCAACGGCCGCCAGAGCCGCCTCCGCTCCAACCTGTTCGCACTCACGCGGAAATGGAAGCGTAGAAATCAATATCGGCTTTTGGCCGCCAGCCTCTCGGATTATGTGGTCGGAGATAGGAGCCACTTAACGTATCTATATTCAATATGACCAGCATCGATTAGTCCGTCATTAAGGGGATTTAAGGCTTCAAACTTCGGCGTTATCAAAACCCCTTCGGGGAGTTTCATGAAGTCTAGATGTACGTATATACGTGTATTGATACTGAGAAATTGTAGTCAGTTCACTAACTCCTGGGAGGATATGATGTTCTTCTTGCATGGCTGCTGACTTTCATGGGCTAGAATGCGCAGTGCAGGTCAGTTTAGGCTGTTCTGCTAAAAACTTCTGTCGAATTAAACGGAAAAATTCCCGTATTGAATTATAATGCTCGGAAACGCTCGAATTATAAAGGATTTAAAATATCTCTGGAGCTCTTTGTTAATATCAAGGACAAGTTTGAAGTGGGCACGAGCAATATTAGTATTCCAGAGGACGGGTTAACTTTTGACATCACAGATTCTATGACTCTCATCAGACTTCAACCGCGGGGAGTTTTTCCCGTGGAGTTTTGCCATTAACGCACCAAGCACAGATTTCCTCCGAGCTGCCTTTCGAGGTCGCTTCACAGGCCAAGTTAAACAACGTTTTTTACCCCAGGTTTTGGAGCAAGCTCAAGGTACGAAATGTTTCTTTTCCCCATGATGTTGAGAATAATATGTCGTGGAGATAAAATTTAGAGAAAGTTCGAAGCCATTTATGGGAGACTATGGATTCTGAATATTCGCAGCTGACGACCCGATTTCCTTATGCAAAATGAACCTTGACTGCTGATTTGATCGCGTGCATTTGTTTGCAAATGGAACGCGCTTGAAGGCTTCGAATAAGCGGGAAATCAAATTCAGTTTCACCTTCCAGTATAACTTAAATCCAGTTCATCATAGAAAACAATATAAAACCTAAGCCGTTCTCCACAGTATCGGCCATGAACCAAGACAAACACGGCCTGGAAAGATACAGAACAGACCACCATTTGGCTTCTCTGGTACAGACATGAAGCTGAATTAGCGTAACGGTCCACTGGAGACGTCCAAATAAGAGACTTATCTTATAGGAAACAAACCCTGTGGAGCCCTCAGAACATTTCTTAACGCAACGACTGAATTTAATCTCGTTCCACATCATTGGCAGCATTGTTTGAGCTAAGCTCCCGAGAGCCTGCCGAGAGTTCCTTCTCTTTGCTCCAGTTATTCCAGGAGAGGGCTGGGCCTCGGTCGTTCCTTCGAGGGAGCATCTCTCTAATGGAAGAACAAACTTTAAGAAGCGCTGTTACGCGAAAAAGGAGGATAAAGTTCTCGCAGAATGGTTTTAAAAAAGCCTTATTTCAGTCGCTGCTGCAGATGCAGGCTGTGTGGGACTTATTCATGAGTACGTGATGGGCTATCATCCCACTTAAAATAACGTAAAATTTAATTTATATACATCGTATTGAAAACAACAACGTGCGCTCCATTCTTGCAGTTAACTGGATGTCTTATTCAAGGCACAAGCATAAGGATCCGTAGAATTAAAATGTATTTTATGATCGAAAACACTTGAATTCTCAATTATTATGCTGATTTTTTTGTATTACGAGTTAATAACTGAATTTTTTACCCCTACACCGATGTTTTCAGGTCCAACAGTTAATTTCAGATGAACACCAAATTAAATATGCTATGCCTCAATATTTCACGTCAACATGTTGAGCATACAGGGAGAAAAAATCGGATGCTCTCCGACATATTCTCAGTCAATTTTGCAAAGCACAGCAAAAACAACAGCGCGGAATATTTCGAGGCACAACTTCTTTACAGAGGACAAGATTTGATTCTAATTTTTTTCGGTGCATGCGAATGTGGGCAGAGCCGATAAGCTGTACTAAAAAGACAAGATCTGTTATTTGTTCCAAGATTACCCATCTCCTTTTGACTCCAGCCGAGAAGCCTCATTCTGAGAGAAACTCAATTCCAGCTGGGGCCTTAACCCAGGTCGGTACCTCGTGTTCCTGGAACAGCGTGAGCAGAAAGAAGATAGCGAGGGCCAAACACGAGATGCTCTCAGGTCAATTCTACTCAAGGTAAATAAAGTCGGAAGTAATGAAAACTCCATTGGCCATCGGATGAAGGCTGCATTCAGCCACTGGTCTCGACAGCTTCATTAAATACAAAGACGGATCTCCTATTTTCTTTAGAAAGGAAAAGCTTTCTTAGGCGGCCAGCAAGTCGCAGCTGTTCAGAGACTCTGTTCATCGATGGAAGATTCGAAACTGACCCTTGTGGAGCCTTAGTCCCACACGGGGGGGCTTGAAACTGACCCTTGTGGAGCCTTAGTCCCACACGGGGGGGCTTGAAACTGACCCTTGTGGAGCCTTAGTCCCACACGGGGGGGCTTGAAACTGACCCTTGTGGAGCCTTAGTCCCACACGGGGGGGCTTGAAACTGACTCTTGTGGAGCCTTTGTCCCACACGAGGGGACTTGAAACTGACCCTTGCGGAACTGTTATCCTAGACAAGAGGACTTGAAACTGACCCTTGCGGAGCTTTTATCCTAGACAAAAAGTTTTGACTCACCTGGATCTTTAACCTTGACTAGAGGTCTGGAAACTGAGCCTAGTGTAATTTTTTCCCAAAAAGGACATGAATCTCACCATACTGGAATCTTTTCCCTGAACAGTCGGACTTGAAACTGGCCACCGTGAAAATTTCTCAACAAAGATTCGGAACGGATCCTTTGGGAATTTTCGCCAAGAAAACACCTGAAACAGCCGCATAATGCAGCCATTCTTCAGAGAAGTAGAGCCAGTATATGTGAATGCTCACAAGCTTACAAGCTCCTCCAGGGGGTCCCAGCTTGTTCCCAGCTTGTCCCCAGCTTGTCCCCAGCTTGTCCCCAGCTTGTCCCCAGAGGTCACGTTGAGGCGCCCGGCAAGCGCGTAACGCAGCANGCAAATCTACTCTAAGAGCTTACTGAAATTAGTGAGAATTTGGTCAGCGTAGCACTTGAAAAGTGCCTCACGATACTTGCGGAGGTTTTTTCTACCTGCGGGTTTTCAAGAAAATGTTAGGAGAGTTCATTGTTAGGAAGGTCTGAAATTTTGACGAACAGGTGGAAGAAGTCGGGTATGATGAAAGTCAAAAATTTTCAAGAACTTATGATGGCTGTTGAATATTACGAATGTCTGAAAATTTGAATAACATAGAAATGCAGTCAAACATTAGGAAGGTTTGAAGTTCGGATGAACTTATGAAAGAAGTCGAGTATTTTGAAAGTTTAAAATTTTCAAGAACTTCTAAAAACAGTCGAACAATCTGAAATATTGAAATTTTCAAAAAAATATATGAGCAGCTGAATATTAGGAAAAAATCATCAACTCAAAAAACTTACGACAGAAAAGCAGAAACATGCTTCGCATTTCAAGAGATTATTTTTTTTCTAATTGGTATCGGTGAGTAATTGTATCTTTTAATTTTGAACACAAATATGCATCTGATATGTTTCTAGAACACCATTATATACGTATATGATCCGAAATATGTACCAGATGTGCCTACACGTCAAATATATATGTATACGAAGCATATGCTGAATAAACATATACTTGGCAAGAAGGGCAAACACAACACACCGACGGTAAGAAGGACACACTCGACACACCGACGGTAAGACGGGCACACACGACACACCGACGGTAAGAAGGGCACACACGACACACCGACGGTAAGAAGGGCACACACGACACAACGGTGGGTAGAAGGGCAATACCTAAAACGACATTAAAAGTGCGACGTGTCTACACTTATAATTTAGTATTGATTAAAGTTGAATTCGTACAATTTTTTTAACATCAATCTTGCTTTTTCTAGTTTTAAGTTGCGTATAAGCTGGCAAAAATGTGGCCAACTTAGGTGAAAATCATTTTTGACTGCACTCAACATTTGTGTCCATGAAGTGAAAAATATTCTGTATTTTAGAAATGTTTCTGTATGATGTTATAGAAAATAAATTGCACATTTACCGAGACTAAGTGAGTTGAAATCACCTCAATATTATTAGGCCAATTCTAATGATATCCTAAAGTGAGCTTATACCCCCTATAGAGTACATATGTACCTCTTTAATATGCACTGTATGGGCACCCTCTATATGCACCCTCTATATATGTACTCTACATGTTTCCTCGTTACAGGCACACAATTCTCATCTGACGTTCTGAAACGTGTCAGTCTTCTCATCTGACCTTTTTAAACGTGTCAGCTTATGGTTTACACAGACCGTTGCGTAATGACACTCCATTTAGTATTATTTCCTAAAAATCACAACTTTTCCATCGTGAAATCTGCGCGGTTACTCGTGCGGCTCCGTTGCGACCGTACGTCAAAAAAAATGCCTCGTATTCCTACGCGAGGATGAAAGCAAGACGACGTTTCTCCCATGCAGGTCGTAAGTGCTATCTTTAGAGTCTTATATATCTTAAAGGATATTTTATCTTCAGTCGCGACCGCTACAACGTGTCATAGCGCGTACAAAAACTCTCATATTTATCGAAGCTCGGAAAATTATATTCTTCAGCTGCCAACATTATCCCAGTATTGGGGATCTTATCCGTGGATTTACGAGCAGCCTCCTGACGTGGCAGATACTAAAGGAACTCGCCGCTTGCATTCTCCGTGCGCTTCACCTTCTTTTTCCTGGGTGTTGCTTTTTTCTACAGGATTTGTGTGCTCTTTAGGCGTATCATAATGTGCACGAGTAAATCAAAAACTAGACTGCCCAGTTTCACGCTACTTTACTATCGTAAATCTTCCCTCGATGACATGATTATCTCCTGCATTTTGTAGATTTAAGCCGTTTTTAAATATTCTGAAGGAGGGGAATTTCAAAAAGGCAAGAAAGAGTTTCTTTTGGAAAAGATACTCGGAGGATAAATGTGCAAGTTATTCGAGGATTGTACAGAGTACAAGCATTATGTAGCTTTGGTATTATATTCAAGTTGACCTTCACAATATCTCCAGTTTTTCGTGGTACATCGAAAACAAATCATTGACTGAGTTCATGCCAATGGCGAAGTACAATAAACTCTTTATCTTTAGGTCATATCAGCCTCTCGTACCTTTCCATGCCTCCATGCCACCATGTCCCCATGCCTCCATGACTCCATGCCTCCATGCCTCCAAGTCCCCACGCCTCCATGCCTCCATGCCTCCATGCCTCCATGTCTCCACGTCCCTATGCTTCCATGTCCCCATGCCTCCACGTCCCTATGCCTCCACGTCCCCATGTCTCCATGCCCCATGTCCCAATACCTCCTTGTCTCCCAGCCTTCATTGATATATTAATCCCCCAGCCCAGGCCGGCAGCCAGGAAGCGGCCGGCCCTTTTACTCACATTTGACGCGAGTTTTGAGCCAAGTTCATCATCCCGTCATTTGTTTGCCCCCCGCGGTTCCGCGCCTCTGCTTCCGCCTATTCAAGGTAACGCGGAATGACGAGCCGCTCATGTTTAAAAGAGAAGTTTCAATACCCATTCATACATACACACACGTGTACATAAATATATGAAGCAGACACACGTGCTTGGTATATGTGCGTGCAAATGAAGGCTGTGTAGTGACTGCTTCGATACGTCATTAAACAATGCTGTACTTGAGTAATTAGGTAATTATTTATAAATTAAGTGTTTATTTAATTAATAAGTCATAAAAAAATCATTTTATAAATGTTTAAATTGTTTATTCGTAATTTTCATAATCTAGTTGTATTAGATTAGATTTTGTCAGCATTTAGGACGTTGCTTCAGAACAAACCTCCCTCTGACAGGCTTATCTCATTCTCCCCCAAGACAGCATTGCGACCAGACCAACCATGCATGCTTGTTTGGCCCTTTTGAAATAGATTCTTCAATATGTCATTAAGATTTTAGAACCTTTAGATATAGCAACACATAGGCCAAATCTCAACACCGATCAAGCTGCCGTTGCTTTATTTGGGCAACAATCTCTTTTATTTCTTGCATTAGGTTTGGTTGCTTTCATTTTTTGTGAACCGTTCCCCAAGAAAGTTTGGATGTGGTCACTATACAAGTGTGTTTTGTTTCTTCAAATCATAACGTTATGAAAATGTCTCAACATTATGTCATTGTATCAGATAACATTCCTTGATAATGACGTTTTAGTCGAAAATAGCTGGTCTGATAGCAAAAATAGGTGATTTTTATCGCGACTCTTTTTTCTTTTCATATTAAAGATCAGATTTTCAACCAAACGACCTATTAATGAAATTCACTGCTAATGTTATTGCAACTAAATTTTCAAAGCTAACTGTAATAAATTGTAGCCAATAGAGTCAAGCAAGTACGTTCATCACTTCAAAACAAGACCCAAGAGCGATAACACTAAAATCCTTTCAAATTGAAGGAAAAGATCTGAAAAAACTTGGTTTCCACGCAATGATTCTTGAGGAAAAAGTTTATTTCAAGAATATTTAAAAATTCTAAGAACTTGGGACGGACTTTAGATGCAACACGTGAAACTTTTGATATGTAAGACCTACAGTGAGAGGAAGCAAGTGTCTGGGCAGAAAAATCCCATTATTTTAAGGGATTTATTGACGATACATAACAATGAAAGCCACACAAAGTATAGGAATAACACCCACAAACATAACTGAGGAACAAAAATGGAATACTTGTGGCGTAGGTAGAACTTTTAAAAAAGTGAGTAAAATATGTAGTGCAAATAGAATTTAAAAAAATCTATATAATACTTAGTTGCAGCGCCTTCATTTGAAATTTCATTTCATAGGTGTTTCTTGCACGTTTTTACTAAATGTTGGCATGACTTAAATAGAATCTTAGCCCATTCTTCTTTGACAAACACCTTCAATTCAGAGAGGCTGGTCGTTCGTCTTGTGAGGATCTGGTTTTTGAGTTTTCTCCATAAATTTTCCATCAGATTTAATTACGATGATTGACTGAGTCATGCCAGTGTCATGGTGATACTGAGTCACGTCAGTGTCATGGTGATACTGAGTCATGTTAGTGTCATGGGGATACTGAGTCATGTCAGTGTTATGGTGATACTGAGTCATGTCAGTGTCTTGGTGATGTAGTTGTGGAACTGTTCATCAATTACCTTGATGGCAATCGATTATTGTTCTGTTGAAATAGCTGTTCACATCCAGGATCAGGTATCTCAGGAAATGTTTGCAAATATTCTTCTACAATTTTTTGTATCTAATTTTATCCCTAGATTTGTCTGTTATTTCGAGTTCTCCTGTACGGTAGGCAGCTCTCTACCAATGTGTTTTCGGTCATTTAAAGAAATGTTACACGGTTGGGTTGGTGTTTTTCAAGGTGTATTGTACAGGCTGTTCCACTTCCCCCTAAACATGAGCACCGTCATGATGTTCATACAACTTCATATTGTTTTTATGAGATCACAAAACTCGTTTAAAAATTCTTCATCGGGCACTAATTACATCTCTGCAAACTGCGACACTGATTTTAAATGACATTTGTTAAGCGATGAGGTTCTTGCGGGGGAGATCGGGATTTGAATTCTTGTCGCTAAAGGTCACTAGGTCATTACGAATTGTTCTCCTACGCACGTGCGTTCCAACAGTTGTTTGATCTTTTTGAAGTTCACATCTTGTCACAATCGGACTACAGTTTTAACCTCATGTAACATGTTTCTTGAACTTCTTGTTAAAATCGTTCTGGGTGAACCAGACCTTGGAAAAATTTTCGGGGCTCCAGTTTCGTGACCACGTAACATACAGCGCTTAAAGGGGCATTTGGGTGCCTTAAAATATTCCGATACTTTATTTCTGGAGGGAGCCACAAATGATATGATCTTTCCCACCTTTTAGCAGCTCATTTGCTTAGGCATATTGCCGTGTTCTTGATATCTCCTGATCACCTATATCATGTACCAATTAGGTTTTTTCCAAGTTTTCTAAAATAATTAGCTGGCGAAACTTGCCAAAATCATGTATGTAAACCTGGTTCAAGAGGTGTCCAAACACTAGTTTCTTTACATATTTTGTGCATTATTCATAAATTTGGCTATTTAAAGAAACGATATATTTGCAAACCTCCGTAATGCGTGTCAAGTCCCATTTTTGCTTATAATGTGAGCTTCACACTTGAATTTCGTGAGAAAATACAAATTAATGCATTTTTGGAACCATCCAAACGAAGTTTCACTTCACTGTATGTAACATCCAAAAATGAAGAGGATTATTTCCAGTACGTGAAGGGACGCGTAAATATATCTACCCTGGGAAGATAGGAAATCGATATTCGATTAATTTTCTCGTTGCCTGTCCTCAAAACTCGCTAGGGTTGCAATAGAGGAAGATTTATCAGTGGAAGTGTTCCCTACGTTAACGCTGGGGCAGGACGCTGCCGGCCCGGCTCGAATTCTCGTTCAAGAGCCAGTTCAATTAAATCTTCCTGATTAATTGATCGAAGCTAGAATAGCCTTTGCTGCGGGGCCTTTGATGAGAGCTTCTATTCTTTTATTTACAAAGTGCTGGAGGAGATTAATAAGAAGAGTCTCGGAACTAATTCCATACAGAAGTTTCGTTCCGATTTCATAGAGACTGTCGCGTACCGTGATGAGATGGCTTTATTTTCAAACTTTGGTCTTTTTCGTAACATTCATTACACAAAGATTAGTCATGTACGCAACACTCATTACGCAAAGATTAGTCATGTACGCAACACTCATTACACAAAGA
>VOMN01121604.1:0-35481 GCA_014899125.1 Orchestia grillus
AATGCTCTTGATCCAGTGTCCTCTACTATAGAAAAAAGCTTTTACTTTCACCCATTTTAGAGAAATTTTCCCCCTAACTGGTGTCGAGAGGCTAATCAAAGTTCTAAGCTTCAGAAGAAAAATTCCTATATTTTCACACGCTGACTATTTTTCCTATCTGCCCCGAAAAAGTTGTTGCTTTAATGTTACGATGGGTAATTCAAAGCCCAGCGCTGCAGAAGTTCGCCAACGCTATTCACAAAGAAATACTCGAGCAAATTTGGGGTTAAGTATCCGTTGATATAGTAAAATCTATCGAACAGATACAGTGACAACGCTTCTTGACATTATCTTAGCATTAAAACTCCTTGTTTTATTGGCTTTAACGAACACTACGGCGAATCTTCTCCAGCAAATGCTTGTTTCTTCGAATCCTAAATAATTTCTCGGGTATTTGTAACTTCCTCTCAGCTCGAACTGCCATTATATGAAAATCCAAACGTAAACCTCTACGTCAATTCCCAATGGATTTAAAAAGGAATCGGACTCAAATAAAAACAATGAAACTCTCATTGCGTTACTCAGCGGTTTTTCAATTCGTGCGTCAGCTTTTGTGAGGTCAGCAATGCCCGCCTGGGACTGAGCCGCCAGCAGGTCAGTTCCAGTCACAAGTTTTCTGACCAGTAACTTTCACCTCGCTGAAATCCGTAAATTATATTTCCTCGGGTGACGCAAAACAGTCTTGTTTAGCTGCATAGTTGAATGCTTAATGTATTGGACATTGAAAAAGTGTACATTGCTGTTCTGTCAGGAAATTGTTACCACCGTCCTCGCTCTTTGCATTGGAAAATTATAAGCATTAAACATTCAAGACGCTTCGGAACGAGCATCAAGAATCCCTTGATCGACGAAGTTGCATACTTGTGGTATGTTGAAACATTTAAATGATGAACAGAGAGATAAAACTTTGTTCCATCTTCGTACTGCCATCTGCACCCAGTGGGTTGTGACGAAGACATAGTACAGGATTTCGAGAGGTAGAAGTATCAGAATCAAACTGAACAAGTATTACGGTTTAAAATTTCCACTCATTTTTAGAGTGAATCTGGAGCTCCGACGAGTAGTTCTTGCGTGATAATCTCCGCGTGTACTCGTCGCACCTGAAGTGCTACAACAACTCAGTAATTCATTTAATGTTGAAGAAACATTGTATAATTCGTTCTCAATGATTGTATTGAAAATCGTTAACTCATTTATCTGTTGTTCAGTTTCACGATGTTTAATACGATGTCCAATCGTGCAACTTGATCATCAATCATAGTGAGGAACCACTATAGAAACCATGCGACACCCTGTAATAAATGTGTTTACTACTTAGCCACCAAATTGCTTCATGCCGTTTATTAACCTCATACAATTCAGATGTTTTGTTCATGACTCGAGTAATCATGGGAAACAAACTGGAAAGCTAAATACCTTCATTTTTAGTAAGAATTTCTTGATTCATCATAATTCTCTCAAATCAAAACACTTATAACATCATGGCGCGCATGTTTTTTAATCGATTACAATTTTCTTAACCAAAGCTCACATCAATGAACCAGTCAATCCATCAGACTACATCAACGTAGCCTGCATCAAAAATAACACAGCACACAAGTCCTAAACCAGTTCCTGAGTCGCCCTGCACTACAGGCAATTCAAGTTCACGTAATGCATCTCACTTACCTCTCTTTTATGCTCCTAAAATATGTATATAAAATATATTATACGTTTAAAATGAATTCATGTTATACATGATGATAATTCAAGCCAAAAAATAATACATTCACATGCGCGTCGTCGACGTTGGCACGAGCTTCAATCGAATCCGCCCTCCCTCCCCCCCGCTAATTGATCTCATTGATCTTCATCTCGTATGAGGACTTTTGTTATCGTGGATTTATCTCATTTCGAGTGACATCGTTGTTGCCGACACCATTGTTCCCTGAAACAATTGCTAGACCTTTAATGATAAATAGTAATCCTTTGTTTTGAAAAGAAGTTATTCCGACGCGCTCTATGCTAAAGAGCGTACTGCTACTTACCGTATGTGCATAACATAGTTATCGTTTTTCTGAAAATTATTGGGTACTAAGAGAATGTCTACGGGTTCTGAAATCGATTTTTTTCGACAGAGTTTTTTTGTATATTCTATAACAATTTGAACCTGTTTCCTATTAGTTTATTGAACCTAGTTCCTAATGTTTTACAAATTTGCTTTACGTTTAGAAAAACTAGGCCTATTCAGTACGTAAGAGACATAAAGAAATAAGTATAATTGCCAAAATTCGAAACAATAATGAAAGAGCATTATTTCTACACAGAAAGATAGCCCTGGGAATCAGAAGACATAAAATATCACTGAGGTCCTGCGAAAATAATTCTTACCTCGCACTTGAATGACATACAAAATTTTAATTTATCCTCGAAATATTTAACGTTATAAAAATTGTCTTGAAACCCTACATCGATTTATGTCGAATCAAAAAAATACGCGATGCACTCGTCAAGAAATACTTGTAAATAATCCCTGCCAGTTGGGACAATCGTGATAAAAATGTCAGGGCTTCTTTGTGCTGAACAAAGGCTTGGCACGTTCTGTGAAGCGCCTCTTCAGTAGCACGTGCCTGATTAACCTACAATACTTCACTTTATCCTCGCGCATTTTATTAGAAATTTCAGCGGACATGCAAAACGTGAAGAATATTATAACGACCCATGCTCATTGACAAATCAATAAATTACATCTCATTTCATCTTCAAGTATCAGACCTGCACTTTCCATCACAAAGTTCAGTAGACACGCAACATCATGAAGAAGATTATAATGACCCTTGCAGGCTGACAAATTAATTAACACCATCTAACTTTATTCTCACTTATCTTCATGAGAAAGTTCCCTGGACGCTCGACGAAGTGAAGTATTTTATAACGATTCCGGTGTGTCGTACCCTGAGACCTCCTCAGGACTAAAGTCTGAAGCCTTGTGGCAGCGATTTGAGGAAAAACTATAGCTACATAGAACATCTACATGCGCGGCGGACAGAAGCTTCGCACGTGGTTGTTAAATCAAGCGGTTTCAACATAGGGAAAAAGTTTCTTAAGCTACATTATCTGTTTCGGTTTCTCACTGAAATTCATTCGCCTTATTAAAATTTTGTGAAGCAGTGCTCGACGTTTGCTGAATTACTTCACGGCAAATAAGGTTAATCCAAAATCAAGTTTCGAAATGGTTAAGGAAATTTGTATTGATTCTTGGATGATACCAAAATTTTTCTTGATTAAAAATTTTTTCATGGAATACTCGGAGAAATACACATCGTATCAATTCGGAAAAATGTAAAAATACCTAAGATTTTATTAGCAAGAGGTCCTGTAACTAAAAAAAGCGTTTCCTCACACCTATCATATAAAAGCAAAGTATTGAATTAATAAAAAATCCTACAGCTCTGCTGGAAATATCACTTTGAAAGTCACAATTTCCTTTTTTCCAACTTCGACATTCTTATTTATGTTTTGCTTGAGTTTTTTTCTCTAGATTTACAGGTACGTACAGGACATCTTCACGGTTCTTTTCAGATTCAAATTATGCGCGGTGCTAAATTTTCTCGAATCAAAAATTTTAAAAATAATGTACCTGAAAAGAATACTTTAAATATTTGATTTCTCGAAAATTAGTTATCGGAATGAAAAAGTCGTTGAAATGCACGTATAAGGGATTTCTTTTTGTTCTTATACATCATTTTCTTTTGAAACACTTTCTTCTACTCAACGAAGCTATCTCTCGTGTGATCTGCCTTCCCAATCTTTCAGAATTGTCCTTCAAACTTGGAAAGAGAATCTCTTAACTCTTGTTGCATTGTGGCTCATTTTTCACTGTTGCGAGAGTGAATTTACAAGTCATCGCTCGAGTCGAAACGTAGGGAAAGAAACTATGATGTATGTATAGGATAATGAAACATTTTCTTGCGGCTCCTCATGATGACGTAAACATGCGTAAAGTAAGATCTCGCCACCCAAGCACTAACGAGTGGCGTAGAATTCCATATTTCAGAGCATCCGCACCTCTAGGGCTCTTATCATGCTAAGTCAGAAAAGTGTGAGTAGTGAATTTACACATTAATCTTTTCGCTGAAAAATTTAAAATGTAATTTAATATAATGTTATTTTATAATAATTAATGTAATATAATTCTGTATAATTTATAATGATTTATAATATAATATAATTTTGGGTGACCGTGAAGCAATCGCCGATTTCTCCACCTTTCGGTGAAACGGCGAAAAAGTCAAAGTGGATGAACTCGAATTGAAGCGGTCGATTAACCAAACTTTTAAATCTAGACGTGGAAATTCACGTGAGCTTTCCTGACATGAGCGGACGTGCGAAAATCGTGATCTCTAACTCTTGATCTCGATCACATAGCGACGGTCATCCGTCAGCCCAGTCGGGTGTACCTGCCATGTATACGTTCCAGGTATTCCAGGTTCGCGTATCAGACATGCATACCTGTCAGGTACCGCTGTCAAGTGGATCTATCACATTTCACGTACACATACGTGCGAATCTCATACGCGAAATTTCGCATTCGCTTTCTGGAGCTCAATTTTGAAGTTCAAATTGCTGTCACTCGACCGAAAAAGGGATGGAATTGCTATTATTTTCATCGAGTACGAAGAATAACGTATTTTTCCAATGCATCCATAAAAAAATTGCCCACCTACGTATTCCATTAATTGACAAAGAGAGAAATCAAACGTTTTCATAGTGAGGTGTTTCGCAGTCTGTACTGGAACTGACGTGAACTCAAAATAGCTCGAGCTGATTCCTGAAACTTCTTTTTTCAAAGCGATTCACGATTATTATAAACGACTCAATTTGTGGCCGGCGTAGACTACCAGTTTTAATTGACGGTATTTCTCCATAATTTTTGCAATCACAATTTACGATATTTTTCTTGAAAATTTGCAGTCACAATTCACGATTCTATTGTACGGATATTCACGATTACGATTTCCGGTTCTACTATAAAGTTTTACAATTACGACTTACGATTAACGTAGCTGAAACTGCCCTGGTATCGGGTTAAGTGCTCGTAAATTAAACTGTCAGTTTGTGCTTGTCTTGAGTGCGTGCGCGGCACACAGGGCGAGGCATAAGGATCAAAATTTCATGGAATTAATTAAATTACCAAGATTATGTGAGATCAATGCATTCATTTAAAATTAAAAATTGAAAACAACATTCAGAGCGAAAGAGATGAGCTTAGATTTGTTGCATGCACACCAACACAAGGAATCAAAAAGGAAAGACCCTCTCACTTCTTACTTGAGCATGGAGACTGTCAACGTCCGTCCTTTCTGTCCCACCCTCCGCGAGCGAGACGCGAGAATTTGGAACAACGGAGACGACGAGCTCGGAATGCTCTCAGAAAAACTCGTCGTGCAGGCGATGGGTGCGTGCAGCAAGTGGCTCCTCCATCGCACTGCCACCGTGCGTGCACGGAATGTTGATTGCGATATTCGTGAGCACTAATTCGTACGAGCTTCCATTTGAAACGAACACGGGCAGTTTTATGGCCTGTTGTTTTTCGGTGAATACAAGCTCACTTTTATGGTGTGTTGTTTTTCGGTGAATACAAGCTCACTTTTATGGTGTGTTGTTATTCAGTGAATACAAGCTCACTTTTATGGTGTGTTGTTATTCGGTGAATACAAGCTCACTTTTATGGTGTGTTGGTGAATACAAGATTAATATGATAGTGTGTTGATATTTGTTCACTTGAAGCTCAGGTTTGCTGTTTGTTTCATCATTTGAAAGCCATTATGATGGCGTAGAAGTTTGCTACATTTCGAAGATAATTTTATCGCATTGTAGCACGAGTCATATTCGAAGCACTGCGATACTGTTGTATTTTTTATGATCCCAAAGGCTGTTTTGTAGTGAAGTAGTACTTCTTATTTCGAAAACTATCGTACTGATGACTAATGTCGCTTGACCTTAACGAATTGCACATTCAATTAAATATAATTTTGTTATCCTCGTGCATATGGGAGGGATTTTTTTTAGCATGGGGATACTGTAACCTTCTCTGCTCGATATATATCAGAAATTATAGATACGGTGCGCCAATGTACTCACGGGCATCAGTCTCGTTCCTGTCATTTCAACGAAAATGTTCTCATCCAGCAGGACTTTATATCGTGACGTGAATGCTCTGTTAGTGAATTGCGTTTTTTGTCCACACTTAGCTGTGCTGAAGTGCAGGTACTCTCGATAGTCGTACAAAACAATAAAAGTTTACATGACAGCTTTTCTGCAGCCCAGTCGATAATCAACTATCCGGCGGCTATAACTACGCTTGGGAGGCCAAAATTATAGATAACTAGCAGGACCCGCGAAAATTTCACGGAAATTTAGATAAACAAACTTTAGATAAACCAGCCCATGAGAAGTGGTCCTCTCAAGTGTTGGACAGAGGTTAAAGGTTCAGGGCAGAGATAGTCCGGTCTTGGAAGCAATTTTCTTCTTGACGCGAGTAGTCTGAACTCTATTAGGGAAACTGAAAATGTGCCGCGAAGACTAGCTTTTTATAGCAAAACATGCAACCCGTATACAGGATACTTCGCTTGAGACCTGAAATTTCGCTTGAAAAGTGGCGAAGCGTGACGGAACGGTAGGTAGGTACAAGTGTATTAATGTACAGATTATAGATGCTCCCGTAAATGGATTAGACTGGAAAGTTACGTAGCTTCTTTACTTTTTACGCCTTCGAAACCTAGTAGTTTATTTAGGCCTATATATATATTTGGGCCTATGTATGCATGTATATATGCTCGCGTAGAACTCTCCCTTGAGTCTAATTCATTATTTTTCGTTTGGAATTGATTGTAGTACTGTTACAGGTGCAAGTAATCTAATTACAAAATGCAAGTTACAATAAATAACTCGTGGTAAATAAGTGCGTGCTACGTTTAAATCTTTATGTGTTGATGAATTTATGCAATTGTCAACCGAGTGATATAAGTATGTGAATTTAGAGGCCAATTGTGAATGTTAAGTTCATTCGTAACTTACTTGCCCAGACTAACAACGCCATTGCTCACAACTCTATTCAATGTTAAGAGCAACTTTATTGCAGGAGGTCATCAGGTTGCATCAATTGTTATCTGTAACATTATCTAGTGATATAAGATCCTACCGGGGCATCTACCTAACAATGAATAGTCTTTCAAATGACATGAAATACTACTTTCGTGCTCGAAATCTTTTCAAATGATAATGAAAATAAAATTTCTCCCATGTATTACATATTCCCAAACCTAATTTCACCGTGGAGAAGCGAATGAGATATTTACTAGATAAGACGTTTGATTCCAAATAGTGAAGGCTCACAAACTCCAATTTATAACATTGTTACACTCCGGGAAGGAATATCATTCACAACCCCTAGCAAAAAACCGTGCATCAATCATGATACTTAATTTCGTACATTTCGTCCGAAGTAATACGGCAACACAGCCCATTTGTCTGGCGCAACGCAAGCGATCGTATTACTGCAGTCGAGCCGACTGCATCGCTTGACCTCAACAACAATAATCAAGCACACAATTAGTTCAGCGAGCACAGATCCAGAACTGCGATACGAGTGAAAATATGACTCGCCGTCCTGTAAATTTGCTCAATCTCGTGCGCAATCACGATTTGGGCTGCGAAAATTAAGCCGTCGAGTTGTGCTTCTTTGCCGCGTAGGCTGTGCGATCGAGATAGCATCTTTTTCTGAATTATTTTAATGGCTAACGACAGCATATCTAGTGGGGAAACGTGGGAGCTGAACCTTCTGGAAGTCCTGGCGACCACCATTTGGTTTTTCGTAACCATTCAGCCGACCAATTCTAGTTACTTTTCTGCGTTGCCTTGTACATACAAACCCGTGTGTGTTGAGTAAAGAAACACATTTTTGCACACATGAGATAGAAGGGACATGTTATTGAAATATTTTGAGCTATGTATACGTACTTCTCGTAAGAAGAGCATGGGGTTAATTAGAAAAAAGTTAAAAACGTTGCTGATGATAGAATATTCCTCTTGAACTTGTTCACAATAAAATGTTAGTCATAACAAGTCAAAAAGACTTTCTTATGTATTAAAACAAAATCCTTACAATATACTTTGTGATTGAGTAACATAAGTAAGAAATGAGCAGACATGTTTATAGAGACACACTTAATTCACGATTGAAAAAAGTTGGTGCAACTCTAAATTGTCGCTGTTGAAAATTTTTATCGAGGAATGAAATGCAGCCGATAAAGCAGGGCGGGTCTCTGTAAATTCAGTTAGCTTTCAGAGCTGAAATTCACTGAATACTTGGTTGCACCGCAGTCTTTCACTGCAGCTCCACATAAAAAGCACAAGAATTAATCTTTAAAATGCGAATTCATTAAAAGAGCTCGTAATATTTACTTGAACATGAGAGGGGAACGTAAAAAAGCGAAAAAATTGCACCTTCAATTAAATATGTTTTTGTTATCCTCCGCGTATACGGGATTGATTTTTAATTATGGGAATACTGTAACCTACTCCGCTCGATATTTGTCAGAAATTATTTTTCATAAATATCTCTGAACATTTCAGTATTGGAAAAGATTCACCACTCCTTCACATTTACAAGACATTCATAAAAAAAACACAACGTTCACGAAGAAATGCGTGTACGTTCACTGTTAAAACGTTCAATTTCTACTAAGAGAATTTCCTTTTTATCTGAAACATCTCTGAGTTTACAACCCAAAACGAGTTAGCAAAACGAAACTCAAGTTGGGTACCACTCCCTTTCACTCAGAGGCTTCAAAACGAAATGCATGAGTGGCTCAGGCCTGGAACCATCCACAGCTTCCTGGCCCCTCGGGACCGACTGGAAGGATGCCTACGACCACGGTCAGTTAGCGACCTAATCCATTGAACACACTCCCTCAATAATGACCCGCACTCAAATTACCGCTCGACACTTCGCTTCACTTTCTCATAACTGAAATGTCGTCGTCGCCGAAAATAAGAGCACCGACTCCAGTAGTTGTTTTTTGCTCGTCCTCCTTTTGGATTTATAACCGAAAGCAGAAGTTACAGAATATCTTGCAGTAACTGCCGACCGAAACTGAGTCGTTTTGGATTTTTCATCATGGATGGAGGTTTTTGACGCGTGATAATCCATAAAAAAAAATTTTAAGGATGAGTTTCCCCATTTGGATCAAGTTTAATTATTCCACACATTGAGCTTTATGTTTAATGTTTAGAATTCTTGAAGGTCAAGCTTAATCCCAATCCCAAAGTCTTTTAATGCCAAGACGGCATAACTGCCCGGACTGAAAGAGCCCCCCACCCTCGTACACAATAGGGCTTATATTGTGCACACAACTCCCCGTTGTTCTGTGAACGCAGCGCTCATTCTCTTGAAAATTTGTCCACCGAAACCTTAATTGGACTTGCCCTGTCCCTGACGAATTCTGGCGCGCCCTCCAAGTCCGAAGAGTTCCGTAAATGGGCAAGCGACGAGCGCCATAATTTGTGACACATCAGCGTGGCAGATTTGATGACCGGAGGGAGAGGCAGGCTCCTGGAGGGGACCCAGACCTGGCGCTCTCGCCTGGATTCCGGCTAAAGGGAAAGGGATGCACGTGCACCACTGAAAATAATAATAATAATAATATTTCATATGAATGCTCATGAGTGTGTACTTGAATACACGTGCCTTTTAAATAGAACTTACCGTCCATATCGTAAATAAATCGAGGATTGTCAGTGTTAAGATTCATGTACAGTTAAATTTTACTTGTCTTTGCGAATTGTGCGTATGAGCCACACGTAATCGGTGCGTTAACTAAAACGTAGACCAAATTCAATACTATGACAAGCCAATAAAATATTCTTTGTTTAAACCTAATTATTGATTCCCTTATGTTCAAATTTCTAAGTGAGCTTTAAAAGCAATACGTATCGCGTTACCCGCTGGCACGTACCGGTCCTTTTTTTGTGGGAAGGATTTTTAACAAAGTTCTGTGATTCATTACACGAAAAAATCCCACGCTTGTCGATGCATGCCTCCAGATTGGACCGCTAGTCATTAGGTCTTGACGCGCCTCATTGGTGTACTGCCCTGATGATTTCATTCAAGGCTCCTCGTACATGATATCTTCATGAAGGGTACAAAAAGCAAATCGACTTCTGGCTCAGTATTGTGATGTCTAACTGCTAAAACGTCATCAGATGTCAGTAGGCACTGCACCTCTCGAACTAGCTTCTAACCTGAGTACGCTGTACGTACGGTATCTTTTTTTGCACTTTTCTCTGCACTTAATGGATCTCGAACGAGCATTATGCAACGTTTGTAAAAAATACCATTTGACTCAACGGGATCCACATCTAGAAACGAGAATGACGTAACTAGCAGACGCCTTTGGCATCTACCTATCAGAGAAGCTAAGCTGACGAACAATAAAACAACTCGTATACGTTCAGTACACATACGCATGTGCAAATAAAATGACTTCAGCCAAACCAGTACGTACAGAAAACAGAAGTACTTCCATTACACCTATGTACACTTTAAAAAAGTTATGGAGGACAATGTGCGCTACTTCGACGGTATTGTGGTATTTTCCTTGGGTTAACCGTACAATTGCGACTTGATTGCGTACGATTGCGCGAACGATCTGTGCAAAACCTTGAAAATTACCCAGGCTCATGTCTAAGTAACTGTGCGCTTGGTTAATGAATGGCAAAAATGTAGAAGCACCTAAATTAAATGCGCATTGATTCGTGTTACTTGTTTTAGCTTGACGTAATAATTGAGAGCGTTTATTGATTTCTTTTAATAAGAATTCCCTAAGGTTAAAAACTTACTCAAGAGGAGCCATGTAATATATGTTTTTATTTCCATGAGCTAAAATTTACAATTTGCAGTCTGTATTCAGTCGTGTTAGGTGTACTGAGCAATTTCAGGCTCGATCCATCAGTCTCTAGTCCACGACATGTATGTAATTAGAGATGAATTTCCTCAATCACACTTCATATCAATTCCTAACATAACAAACAAGTTTTGGCAGGAAGATGAATTATGTGGAACACCAGCAATATTCCCACGCGGATATCATAAAGACAAATTTTAGGATAAGACCCTGAACAATTTTTAATATTAGTAACATTAGGTGGAGCAACGGCAAAAATTAGATAAAGAGAACGATAAGTAATCCAGAGCAATTTCAACGACTCAGACGACTGAAAATCACGAAGAAAATAAGCGTTAACAAGAAGCGCGACTAAGCATGGGTCCCGCAAAGCAACCGTGGCCATCGCAGCTTAAGCTGAGCAGACAGGGGGTAAAAACTTGACATTGTTTCCTGCTGCAAATGTCAGGGACAGTCGAAGAAAATCGGATGCGCTTGCTTGTCATTTACGACTGATAAACGTCCTCTGATGATGCCTCCAGGAATCCGCTCTGACGATCAATGGAGTCCGCCAATTAATATACTACCAGCTCTTTTTGCCTTAACTTATTTATTCTAATGACTTATGAGCTACGCGTAGATATTATCGCGATGTTAGCGGTACTTGTGGCTGGTTGGACCTAACGCTTCAGTAGTCAGAGAACGTTCTGACGTTGGTGGTTTGATCGAAATCTCAACATAAATGTCTGCGATATGTTGTGTTGTGACCACAGCGCATCCAGGGGGTCGTGCCATGGGTGTTCTCAGACACATCTACATAAATTCATGGCTGAGTTTTTCATAAGTTACGTGGAATAAGTAAGCCTTTGAATCATCACTAGTCAGAATAGATAAAACGTTGACATACCCGAATGGAACTTAGGTTAACAAGATTGAGTAAAAAAAATATGTTTTAGTCTCTGAATATCAGACCGCATCGATTAAGCGATTTATGTTAGAATACATCAAAAGAGTTTGGCTGCTCTCGTATTACTTCCACATCAGAATTTGCAGTTCGAGGCTCTAAAATTAAAATTAGGTAATATATTTCATAGACTTTTGTCTACCGCTGAAACTTTAAAAATATATTTGTTGAAATTATCGTTTCATTACTAACATGATGTATCTTAAACGTATTTTTGAGTGTTATGATTTTGTTCTCTTATGTAAATCTTTAGACTCATCAAAGTATAGATGTACTTGAAAACAATATGTACTTCATGTGTAAGACGAATATAGGCTTCATTTTAAAAATACAATATTTTATCATTCATGAACGGAGGAAAATTTGATATACCTTAGAAAATGTTATTATGGGTTCAAATATTTTCGATCCTCAACTGAACTGAATTTGTTTTTAAAGATAACTTTCCTTCTCGTGCAAAGAGATAGACAGCTCACACCAGAAGAGAAAAGACAGTTCATAGAGATTATGAGTAAAAATTTATCTCTTTTTTCACTAAAAACAACTACCTATTCCCTCAAATGACATTTCACCAATCGTATTGAATGAAACACCCTCTATTTTTCTTGAAAGATTTCGACCTACCATTTGAACAGCCAGATGAACACAACTCATTGACCAAAGCAATTTTTTATCAATTTTGTACAAATACACACAGTTATCTACACAGACTCAGTCTAGTTTCAGCAAATTTGGCGGTCCGAGAGCGCCGGGTTTCCACGAGGGCTGAAGTGCAGCATTGAATGCTCCTGTGGCGGCCATTTATCGATCTGCCTACGGCTCCGTTTTCTGTGACACAGCGTCGGGTCGCGAGGGGAAGACTGGTACAATGTGGTTTCTTTTAGACCAAAAATTAATTCCCGTCTGCGATAGAAACTTTATTTATTCTAATAAAGTGGACATAAAGTGAAACGTTTGGTTTTCAAGGGCATATAATTATCAACGCGAGGATGATGCAAGGAATGTGGTCGTTAAGCCTCCTTTCACAAGGGAAGTACTCGCATAGCAATATTGCTGATTGAGTTTTATTATTGGGTGTGTGCATTGAACTCTAGGGCAAGACTCCACCGGTTCTCTGAACTAAACCTCATCAATTTGATACTTCGTATTTTGCCGACGAGAAAAATGACTTTAGATGCAGGGACCATAGCCTAAAGCAGGGAAATGATAATGGAAATTTGTCGTAATTCAAAATTACAGTATTTTGCATTGGCGACGCTTGTAGCAAAAAAAATTCAATGCCTCACCCCTTCATCATGTGCTACAAAAACATTTTTTACTTTTTACTTGGGAATTTTTAGCAATGAATCATGAAAAACTTTTAAACGAAGCTGCCTCCAATAATTGGAAATGATGAAATACTGAAGATTTTAGAAATTACTCTGGGCCTGCAGTAATCTTTCGAGCAGCCATACACGTGTTCAAAAGCCTTTGGTTGAGAAAAAACAGTTTCATAACATTTTAAATAACTTTTCATCGTGAGTACTCACTAAATATAATTTTTTTAAATCCTTTGTAAGTGATACTCTTGTTTATTGCACATACATCTTTGATTGTTTTATTTCCGATCGAACTACACGAAATATTGGACTATTTGTAAATTTTTAAAGTGATCACACTGACATCACACTTGTGGAAGTAATGGTATACGAATGAGCTACGAGAGTTCTTCAACGGTACAAAGACAATTCTCTAAAATATCTAGCAAAAGAATCAAGTCAATTTTAATTAGGAAGTCAATTGTGCATGGAGAACATAGAAGCGTATGAATGTGAAATACGAATGAGCACTGCAAACAATATGACTCACAATGCCAGCTGGAGTCATTTGAACAAAACATTACTTATTCGCCTTTAACTACGATGAATTGTTGGTTAGCAAATGAGCTATAATAGCAAACAAAGCGACAGACGTTCTTGTGTACAGAAAAATAGAAACATTTGACGCTTTCAACAGTATCTCTTTAGGCCACGTTTTGCTTTCACAAGTGGAACCCAATTATTTCCTCAACATCATAAATTACAAAAAATCCATTCCCGATTGCAGATTCATGAGGCCATCGTCAATTATCAGATCGTAAACCGTATCGGACTACAGCAATCAGAGAAACTAATCTGTAGAAGTAGAGCAATCGGCAGTCCGCTTACCCTAATTCCTGAACATTTATAACGCGCTCAAGAACATTAGAGGGCGTGAATGATCCAAAAGTTATCCGTACCATGATAGGCCCAGTTCCTGTACTTACGCATAAATTATGCCAATCCGAACTGTAATCGATTTCACCCAGAAAAATTCTGCCTACCTTTCAATTCAATATAATGACAATAGAAAGTAAAATAGCACGAATCTGCTTAACATGACCGTTTAATTCAATTTCAATATCCTTCAAACAGTATTTCTGTTGATGACGAATTTCAAATGAGCTCGTGTCACGCACGTATCTTTGAGTACATCCTGGTGTGGAAAAAGGCTTGTAGAACTCTCGAGTGTAAATTACTGTCGAACGTTTACTAATTCAAACGTCCCGCTACTTTGATACTTTGAAACTAATATCCGTTATCCGCTAGAGATCCATGTATCACATGGCTCTAAATGGCCCCAATGTGGAGCGATCGATCGAATCCTGGAAAGAATATAAATTTTCCTTGCACCTCTATTCTGCAGGACTCGACTTATTGCACGACTCGGACGCTAGTCCAATAATTCACATTGACATTTGTAACTCAAATGATACCGAAGTTCAGCCAACTTTTGTAGGTACTTTGGCCATTAGAGGCACTGCAAGTTACGAATGAGTAACGCTGATCGAATGCTGTGTGACACAAGAGTCGTGTATGCCACGCAAGACTTTGGCGTCGAACTCGACTGACATTCTATAGGTATGCTTCATTGTGTACTATGAACATAAGTGTTTATCAAGTAGGTAATGGAATTGTGAATCAATTCACATCAACCGTGAGACCAGATATGGATCGCTACAGTAAGTTCATAGATTCAGCATTAAAAGTGAGGTCTGTGCTTAACTTACAAAGAAATTACTAAAAGAACTCGCATTAGCGTGATGGGCAGCAGTAGTAAAATTGTAAATTTCATTTCTCTGAAAAGAACAATGATTATTCACATTATTTAATTGCAGAATGATGAACGGTGGAAAACCATGGAACACATACGTGAGTATGGGGTTTCGGGGCCTAGCGATGTCTGTGCCTGTATATTTACTGTATGTTCATAACACTGCTTCTAAAAAGAGCAGAGCAAGTATAAATTTTAAGAACTTCATACCAACACAGGGCAAACAGCACTGCAAACGGTGAAAAGAGTTCAGCAATGAGATGGTGCTCTCGATTCTGTCACTTTGTGTTGAGTTTGGTGTTCGCTCATCGAGAACTGAGGGATCCAGGACGTAGTTTTCCTCTTTTTTCAGTGTGCGAGTTGTATGTTGAAAGTAGAACTAAATATTTTCATTGGATGTATGGAAATGCTTTCTTAGTGAACGTTTACTAATTTTTTGAGAAGATTTTTCATCCATTTTTTATCGGTTGTTTTTTGAATATCATTGAAATAGTTTTTGACGTAGCACTGATTTCTCTTTTTTCATTTAATCATATTCTGGAGTGGGCAACTGAAACAAGTAGTGTTTCAATAATACTCAAAATAACTTGTAGTAAAAAGTTATATAGGCCTACACCGATAGTAACTATAGAAATCATAAGCTTCATATCAATATTTTGAAAGCTCTCATGAAATTTACTGAAACAATTCTTTTTAATAAACAGGAAAATAATAAAACCTTCTGTCTAATCGGAACTTCGAAACTCTGAGCATCGCCAATACAGATTCGTTATAGTACTTGGAAACCTTTCGTAGCTTTCAAATAACCTGCAGGCGATGTACAACACTGTTAAAAACAGCCAACAATTCGCAGATTCTTCTAGGCTGAATGACCTAGATCTCTATTCTCTGTCCTTTGAGAAATCTAATTATAAAATTTCATGGAATGAGATATCTTTGCATCGTGATGGCCGTTATTATAGGGAAGAGATGAGCTCTAAATTATTACAATAGAACATACTCTAGAGGACCCGTTTCTGAATTATTATTATATTATTGCGTCAGTTTTTCAATTATAACGGTAGAACGCACTTTGCGGGGACCCGTTTCAGCGACCTATTTTCTAATGCATCACCAATTTACTCAGACCTCTGTTCTAGTGAGCTTTCTTTTCCCCACTATCACACAACAGAAATATCTATTTAGAACAACTTTTCTCTTAGCCGATATTGTAAGGAGCTTTGGTATAAAGCTCTGGTTATAGAAAACTGCCTTCTAGGAACTGTGTCTCCTAGCGGACGTCTTTTTCCAGAAACACTGCACAATTGAACATCTTTATGGAAACCGATATGTTAATAGTCCTCTATTAATACCAGTTATTTTAATAAGCCCATTTTTAATAGGAAACATTTGAAAGTATACTTCCTTTCAATATTAACTATCTTAGTACACCTCCTTGTCATTACAGCCGTACTAGTACACACTATTTAATGACACCTATCTTTGTATTCCTCCTTTTGAAACAGCAATCCTAGGACATCCCCTTGTAATAACGGTCAACCTATACAGAACACCCTATTTTCTTAACAGCTTTATTAGAACACCCCTTTTATAAACAGCTCTCCTAGTATACCCCAGTTTAATAACAAAGATCTCAGCACATTTCCTTTCAATAGCAACGGTCTTAGAAGGCACCATTTCAATAACAGCTATGCTAGTAAACCATTTCTCGAGGTATATTCCCTTCCCTCCATTTTACCGAATATCTTTCACCGACAGACCTCTAATTCAACGAGAAAATTCGTCTTGCCCCTTTTGTATTTGCAGACAGGAACTTTTTTTGGCATGTGCTGCAATCCTTGGAGGCCTTGTAACGCATTGCACGAGAAATATACGAAATCACTTTGCGACTTGTGGGATATTTTTACCGACTACCGCTTGAAAGATGTGGACGTCCCAATTTACCTCACACGGCAATGAGAGACAGTTGTTAAGAAACCATTCTTGGTGCGACTCTGTTTTTGGCAAGACGTCTCCAGCTCGTGCAGGGCCAGCAATTTAAAGGCAACACGCAACCAAAATTTGCCCTAAAACACACCTCGTTACGCGTTGATTCGTCAAATTACGTGCACACAACAGCTCAGGTTATAACAAATTCAATGATTATGTCTGCGGTGGACTGCTACAAATTGGTGGTGTGTCACGAGACACGCGTAAAGATTGGTCCGCTTGTTTGGCTCTTATTGTTTGAGAAGTAGCGAGTAGCGCTGAATAACTGTGATTAGAGCACCAACTACACCGTGATTACTTTATTGAAAATGATGAATGGTAAGAGTTTGTTACTTCAAGCTCTTCTGATTATTCAGGAATATACAGCAAAGGTTATATTCCAAATGTCCTTAAGATTAAAATTCCTCACGAATGACTTAAAACTTGATATTAATGTTTGGTTTTACTCGTTTTGTGGACAAAAATTCCTCGGGAATATTGATTCATATATGCTTAGCGAAATTCGATGCTTAAAGCACACTATTTAGAGTCAAATGAATCGCAAGGCATTTCAGAAAATTTTTGTAATTGCTAAGTATAAATTTACTTCCCATCCATGATTCATAAATGCAAATTATTGCCATTTTGCTCTCAGCTACACCCTGCTCGTCCATTTCTCATGATTGCAAGTTACTTCTTCTGAAAGTTATTACATCATCATCCCTATATCTTACTCTCCTCACAAGACCCCGACACAGAATGTCATGACATTATTCCGCAGATCGACCAGGCCTCGGATTGTAAAATCTGTAAAATGCTCACTAATGAAGCTTGATGATCACGATGTCGAGTTCCCCCGAGATGAGCTGCCGCGGCGATCATGCGTGGCCAAGCCCTCAGCTACACCAGCTAAAGCCCTTTGAATTAGCGGACTTGGAGACTTCCAACGCTAGCTGGGAGGTGGTCGCGTTTTTTCTTCCTAATTATGCAATCAATGTGCAGTTTGACACCGCTTCGTGGATCGCCGATCATTTCACGGGAAAGTTGAACTCGCTCCAACAAGATCAAACGGTTGTTTGAAAAGTGGAGATGCTTAGTATTTTGCGGATATTATTGAACTTCTGCAGGCATCCGAAGTGGGACAAGAGTTGAGTTTGAATAGTCGTGCTCCTCGGGAAGGCTAAAGTCCAATGCACGAGAAGACTTTGGCTTCTCTGAATAATTGCCCGATAGAACGTTCGGTGAAGCTAGAGTCGAATGCATTTAAAAATTTCGGTTTCATCGCTTGTACAATTACTCGAAGTAAGTTTTAGTGAAATATTTTAAATCTTTATCTTAAAGACTCTTCGAAAAAAAAGGTAGTAGTGAATTCTTGGAGAAACTTTTATCGCAATTTGGTGCATGTAGTGTCACGCATGAAGGCGAGTGCAATGACGAACATTTTATGAGCTCATTTTATCGTCATTCTGGTTTTCTCCAATAGACCTCGGCCCTCCAGCGCAAAAAGCTCTATGGAACCAATACATTTATAGAAAAAGTCATGACTGGGAGTCATGGGTTATCTAAATAGACTACATCAAACGCAGGAATTCAGTTTTTTTTCCAGAAGATTTAACATTTTCTAGGCCGTATTTTCGTTCCATGAAGTCTTTCTTTTGCACGCAGAATGTAATAATTTAGGACTCCAATTAGGTGGAACTGTTTCTCAAGAAAACAGTATCGTAACATTCATTCACTGCACGGTTTGAGTATCCATTCAATACCAAGCGTTCAAAATTAAAATAGTAATAATTTTTTATAAATGCCTGTCCAGAATATATATACGTATAATTTGAAATTGAAATGGTACTCTCATGTAATTTTGAAGTTTCAAAGTTTCTAGACTCGTCTGTTTGTTAAGACCTCTGGCATTGCATACTTGTGTACTATAACTTAATGTAGAGTACTAAATGTTTAATGTGCACATTAATCAGAGTAAACACACCGTTTACTTTACTTAGTGGAAGTACGGTGAGCATCGCTGAGGGAACTCATTTAGGTACAGATCCAAAGTTAGCAATTTTATGTGCATCAAAGTTATAATTAAGTCATCATTCTTAATACGTGTCTTAGCTAAAAATCAACGATTTTGAAAGTGATTCGTTTCAAACACTTTGGAAAGAATTCATCTGAAAACTTCTTTTATTATAATGGCTTTACTTTACATCCATTTCTAATGACGGATTTGGGGACATTTACTAAAATTGCGCATCGAAAAAATCATTCATTAACGCTTTCAAAATCACTGGTAGAATAAAACACACAGTATTTGTATGACTAGTGAGTGCCAATTTGAGAAAAAAATCACTATATGAAAAATGCACCAGAATATTTTTTAAACATCGCCAATGAAACTCTTTTAAAATTCACATTGATAATCCTACCCAGGATCAGTGATCCAGCATCCAGCGCTTCCGGTACATCCTCTAAACGGCGGAAATGGTATCGAGCTCCAGGACAAGTGTGTGTAGGTGTGACCCGGAGTGCGGACTGCTCCAGCACCTGCATCCGGCATTGGCCTCGTGACGTCATGGTCTGCTGCCTATATTTATTATACTAGTATGTTTATGGCCCTTACGCAGCTATGTTGTCCTACCGGAAGAAACGAGACTTTAAATAGCCAATGAAGATTAGATTTACGTGTAAATCCTAATCGTATGCTGGGAGAATCTGTCGTTACTTAAACTGTTTTCGTTACTTTTCGTTAAAAGTAAAAAAAAGTGTGAGCTCCTGCAGGCAACTATCGTACTTACTTTAAGGCTTAAAGTCTTATGAAAATTCTCTATGTTTATGGATTAAGCATAATTAAAGCACGCAGTGAAGCATAATAATAGCACTTTCCAATATTCGAATCGTTTCGCTATTTTTCGCCTCTGATGAAGCAGTCGTGTCTAACGCTCTAACGAAACCGTTACGCTCGGAGCTCCATTATCGAAGGAAATTTCAAGCGTGGGGTGAAGTATTGAAGTCAGTTGAATTCACGAAATCAAGCTGCTTCAGCTCGCGTCAATGATTTAACTGAATGTTACCCGCCAGTCAACCGCGACACAGTTCACTGCCAAAGTTGTTTATTACAGCTTATTGTGCTGTGTAAATCTTCCATGTCCAACTATTGGCAGGTTTACCAATAAGTTTGACGGGTCATCAGTTATTTGAAAACTACCACGGGCTTTACGTTACGTCGGCGCAGCCCTTGCGATTACGCAGCCACTCCCATCGAGCTTTGGCCTTCGATGCTAACGTTCCGCCGCCCCAAGGTAACGGAGCCTAAGCGTTAATTCGCTTCTGCGAGGAATCTCAAAGGCATTCAAGAGCATAATCGAATTAAATTATGTCGCGTAAGCATGAAAGTGTCCTCGAGAAAAGTGGCATTGTGCATCATATGAAATTGTCCTCGAAAAATATAATACGATGATCAATGATTATGAAACTGTCGTCGAGGAATATGATATTGTGCTCGATATGAAATTGTCCTCGAAGAACATGATACGGGGACCCATGATCATGGAATTTTCCCCAAGGAATATGATAGTGTTGAAAAATTTGATAATATGGAGAATCAATGTGCGACAGTGTCGAAATTCATGATTGTTATCAAGGAATACTAAACTGGGCTCGAAACCAGAAAGTAGATGAGGTATAGGAGAAAAACTACAAAAGTATAAGAGAAAAACTAGAAGGTAGATGAGGTATAGGAAAAAACTGCGAGGTAGGTTAAGTATAAGAAAAAACTACATGATAGATAAGGTATAGGAAAAAAGCAACATGGTAGACCAGGTATAGGTGACAAACTGCAAGGTTGAGGTGTAGGATAAAAGTTACAAGGTAGATGAGATATAGGAGAAAAACTAATAGGTAGATGAGGTATAATCGAAATGCTTTAATGCTGATGAGGTATGTAAAATTGCATGTTCGAATGCTAGGATGATCAGGGCCTTATAGTTAATTTTTTCTGCGCTCCCGTGAAAGCAATCGCTTTAGAAATAGCACAGCATGCATTGCAATCTGCACACAAACTTCTTTGATCATTATTCCGTTCCTATAAAGGTAAACTATGGATTCAGTTTCAATATCCCAAGTTTCCGAGTATTGTTTCCTGTAAGCATGGTTGATCACGTGCTTGTTAAGCAAGGCGAATTAAATCACTGTGACAGAAGCGACGATCTTGTTTTGAAGGTGGACTTATGACTTGACCGCTAGGGGACTACTTTATCAAGAAAATCCAAGAAGTTGAATGAAAATTGAAAACAAAAATTTCAATAAAGTAATACAACAGAATATTTACACAGTGAAATTCATTTCGTGAACGTTAAAAATTAATTTTTTAGATGTTAACGTGTATTTGCCACTCAAAAGTGCCTGAGGAAATCTTTCTAAGGATTTTTTATTTGAAATTCATCGTAGTTAGTATTGTTCAATGATAAATTTCAAGGTATAATTCCTTTTCGTCAAAATCGACTCTTTTCACAATTACGAAACTGGGCATACATTGTAATACTCACGACATATTATTAACTACAGGACATGATATTCTAAATTACAGAAATGAATATTTCATTATGAAGGAAGCGGCTCTCAATTCCTTGATGCAACTCTACGTCTTCATTCATTTTTACCTCAGTCGCTCTCGACTAATTTTCAAAACTGCGTCTGAGCCGGCGGATTTATTTTCCAGCTTCATTTCTGTGAAACACCCCAGTTCAGAAATCTCCGTCTGGAGATATTTCGAATGTTGGTCAGAAATGCCAACTGCTGTGGCTGGCTGGCAGGCAGAAGCAGGTTCATCTGATGTTCTCCCTTTCACGAATTCTTCTAAGTTTAGATGGGCAGGCAGATAAAAGTTTTCTCCCTTCACCCCGTGCCACCTGCGGTACTCACGGAGAGAAACAGACCTTTGATGTTACCTCGCTTCATTGAGTTCATCCTAAGCATCAGACGTGCGTCTGGCAGCTACGGCGCGTGCTACAGTCCTTACTCAGCTGATTTAATGCAGGTTTAAGAGCCGTTAGTGTTACATATGCCGCTTAAAAGTCACGCTAATGTACTGTGGGGAAAGACTAATTCTCCTCCGCTTGATCTGTTGTTCGGGAGCTACTGTAATTTGTTAAGAAATTAGGTCTTAATGATTGGTAAAAGAATGCGGATGCCATATGCTTTCTTGACGCTCTAATGAGCCGTGCACCAGTTAATTCAAACGAGTGTCGCAACATACATGCGTTCACAATGAAGAAATTGGCAAAGAAATATCATCCTTAATGAATTTGCTTCTTCAAAGAGGCCTATTCTTTACTGTGCTCTTAACAAATATTATTTCGGAGTGAAATTTCACTGAAAGTAAATAACATCAAATGATATCTCAACGGTTCACCCAAAGCATTGTGATTCTGCATGTGTTTGTTCGCATGCCACCACGATTTGTGTGATCTAGTTTTTATTTTTTCCGCTTTAGAAAAAGATTAAAATGAAACGTTTTCATAGTTTTGCAGGGACAAAAACGGAGACGAGGGCTCTATAAAACGCCTACTTCACAAAAAAGTTCAAGGTTTTCCCCTTCAGATTCCTGCTCTCCGTTGGAGTGGAGCTAGAGCCGAGAATAACTCGTAGATCTTCGAGATAAGGCGCTGTTAACGAAGCTAACTTGTAGTAATTTCATCCAAAATAATTGAGAATATCCATTAATTCTCTTGATTCTCCAATTTTCTACGAGACTGGATGATCTTTTGAAAGTTTCCGCCGTAGTTTAATTTTTACATGCTTCAACTTCAAGACAACGTGACTAGATCTTTTAAAGCTCATTTCCTCCTACAGGTTAGCAGAGACCCAGTTTGACTCGTAAAATGAAGCAAAACTACATTTCTCATTGCAATACGGCCTAAACTGAGACGCGATCGTTAATTTCATAGAGTTCCCAGGAGCGGTTCTTAAAGCCGCGTTATGGTTCCATAACTTACGACCCGTCATTGTGTGCACCGAGACTCACAGAAAGAATTTTAATGATACAATTAAAAGCTACCGAAATGACGCCGAGCACGAAACGATCGATGCCTGACTTCTTTGTGGTATTTGCAAACTTGAGACTCCCTGTAGAAGATAATTTATTCAAAAATTAAAGGAAACAGTCGCTTCAGCAACAAATGTCATGTGATGGCATGTTTAACCAAGAAAATTAGACCATCGAGAATATTTATTGCTGTTTAGTTATGAAAATGCCTCTGGAAATGTCATAACCAATGTTGTGACAAAAAAATGAGGCGTTTTTCTTAGTAATAATTTTACTAGGGAAGTTTAATATATATGATGCATGCCATCTACTATATATATATCCCCGTCTAGTGTAATCATAAATATGGAAAACTTTCCTCCTACATTCACTGTTCAAATTCCATAGCTAAATTTTTCTCCTTTCCTTACGTTTGACAGCGATCATTTTACGAAAATTCCTCGTTGCTTACTTGAAGCAAACTTTTGGGTTGGAGAAACTATTTCCGCAATTTTTCACAATACAGAGAAAGCACAACTGATATCATTCCAGTGCAATTTTATTGTTGGGTTAACAGAGGCTTTCGTTAACTTCGATGCAGAATGGCACAGAAATGGACTAATTTATTCTCTTTAGCCCTAATGTCTGTTAGCCGGAATTAAAGTCGGAATATGATTTGGATGAGTCGGAATAGCATCGTTCCGGCATCGTGTACGGTGCCGGAATCCAACACCGTGCATGAATCTCCACGAATCAAGTGCTGTTCTAATAGCCGGAAGAGGAAGGAGTGCCCGCCAAGTGCGGAAGCCGGACAGGTGTGGTTCTTGGGCTTCCGGTGCCCCCAACCTGTCCGCACACTTTGCCTCCGGGGAGAATATGCGAGTACAGCAGAGCGTCCTCACCCACGAGTGGTTAATATTATTTGCAAGTCAGTCAGAAATGTGGGGTGACTTGAGAACATCGTGAATTGATGATGCAATGCGTAAATTCATGAATTACGATCTAGGATGTCAAGGAAACTCTCCAAAATTCGAGCTTACGGGAGTTAAGGATCCGTGAATTGTGGCACTCAGCTGACTTCGCCGGAAGTAAGCCAGAACTTTTCGTTCTGATTTTGAAGTCCACGCCAGTTTTTAGATCAGATGAACAGAAGCTGAATGCACGTGTGCAAAAAGTTAAAATGAATACTAATCTCGTATGACCGGGCTAGTATTAAAAGGAAAGGAAGGAAAGAAAATCCAAGCATACCATTTGGCGTACCACATTTATTTGATCAAATTTTTGGCACTTCACGTAGAACGTCTTTGTGAATGATAGAATTTTCAGCATTGACGTCACTGCGTGTACATTGAGCTCTGACTGTAGAATTTTGTAAGCTCGCTGTTTCAAAAGGCCTTTGTCACTTACACCAATCATATATTCACGGAGCACCGTGTCGTATTCTTTGAAAGGAATTTCGGATTTCTTGAACATTTTTTGTTGTGTTATACTCTGGAAAACCTTTCAGACCGTTCCTGAGAAAGCCTTAGAGGTTTCAGATTTTATTATCTGCATTTTACTTCCGGAAATTATAATGCAAGCATTTCACATGGGGGAAAATTTCATGCTGGAAATTTTACGTACAGGAAATATTACAAACATGCTGGAAATTTTATGTGTAAAAAATTTTCCGTGAAGGAAATTTTACACTCGGGAAATTACAAATGCAGGAAATTTTACGAGGAGAGAGGAAGGAGAGAAATTTTTAATATTGAGGACTGTAACGCGACAGCACAACGTAACTTAATGTAGCGCTACGGGGCCGTGCCCTGCGAGGGTGGCTGCAGCGATGCGGGGAAGCTGCTGGCAGAGCAATGACCAGCCATCGTCTCTAACAGCGTTCAAAATTTGTGATAAATTCATTGGGCTAAGGAACTGACGAGATGAGGAACTGCTGAGCGGAAACTTATCATCTAAACCTATTTGTAGTTTTGAACCACGTCATAATGAACAATTGGATTAATATCTCAACATGATGCGACCAAAGATTTGGTTCCATAGCAGTCTAAGAACATAAATCAACATTCAGGGATCGACGTAGTGATATAAGAAAGATATCTTTCTCAGTTAAAGCTCAAATAGTGACAATTGCATTCACAGGAGTGGGATCGCATTCGATAACCTTTAGTTACGAGTCCAACGAGACATTTTAACTCAGTACCAACATTGCTTCTTCTTCAGTTGCATTCGAAATCTTATCGCAATTTTGTAGAGTACATATTTTTGATTGTCAGAAACAGAAACAGTTCACAATCACCAGATTGCAGCGAGGAACTTGAGGTTTAGGCATGAGCTGTGATAATGTACCGATGTACAGCAGACTGTACCGACAATGACCTGGGGGTGAAATAATGTACCGAGTATCACAGAGGGTACCGATAGTTACATGGAACTGAGATAATGTACCGAGTACCGCGGTGAGTATCGACAGTTACATGGAACTGAGATAACGTACCGTGTGCCACGAAGGGATTCGGCAATTATGATAATAAACTGATCTTCTATAATGATGAAATACCATAATGTACAATGCTAATAATGAACTATGATAATAATGAACTATGATAATGTACCGAGTACCGCGGAGAGTAGCGACAATTACATGGAACTGAGAAGAGCGTCTAACTTCCTGTGAGGTTTGTGAACTCTGTAGGACAGAGGCTTGCGCAAGTGTGCCGTGTCATAACTAATTAACTTTTAATCGCTGTCATTGATGTGGCTTCCGTTTACAATCGGCGCTTTGCTAATTTCTCCTTCCGACGGCTGTTCCTAATTGAAGCGATCGCCGATCGGATGTTATTGTGCCACGGCATGCCGTCGCCTGCACTTGTCCTGCAATTTTGGGAACCGGCTGTGCCGGCTATTGTTTACCTGCACTTCCGATTGTCAGTTCCGATGGTATTAATTCTTATTACGGTTCCCATTAGCAATAACGGAGACCACTCCACAAAGCCGCGAGCACGCACAGAGGTGTACGGTCTTTTCATGCATCTTTCAAAAACTACTGCGGAGGCTGCTTTATTACTTTACTCGTAATGTATCGCTTCTCGGGGCGGTAAATACACATATATATTTAAAATTACTAGCAATGTATATGTAATCACGCAGGCTTTTTTTCAAAGCTTATGCATCCTTTAATCTTATCATGTCTTCTAAAATTGTTCGTCGTTCCTAGAAATGAGAGCTAGTCCAGTTTTGCCGTAGCGGATCCATTTTGGTTCCGCAACAAAAAACATCGACCAAGCCTAGGAAACTCTCCTTTCATTCCCACTGTGATTTGGAAAATTTCTACGCTTCAAGTGAGTATTTATGTCTGTTTATGGGCTTGTTTTTGTCGCCTAATATTAATAAACTACGTAGCTCAATAACAGGACACATAAATTTTTCCTGATTTGACTGATTTATGACAATGAAGAATTATAAAAAACTATGTGCTCACCAGATTTAAATGTAACTTGCTTTGTATAAGTTACTATTCAAGTAACTATTTACCTGTAACTTTCTTTGTACTTTTGAGTAAGAATTGCTTCAATTCTCAGCGCTTTAAATTATATTTAAACTATTATGGCGAGCGTTACTTTGATTTACATAAGGAAAATACTTCTGGATCATTCCTAAGAATAAAGTTTTCGTAATATATGTATGTATGAGGAATGGACTTTCAAACTCTCTTTACACTCGGAGTTTTGTTGAGAAACTGAATTCCTGCCTCACGGAGGCCTCAAGTTACGATTTTATGCGACAATGTAGTTATCACCTTACCAAGTTTGGGCCTTATGTTACCGTCTTAAGTTTAGGCCTTATGTTACCGCNAGTTAAATTGTGAACTTTACGTGCACACTATCCAACTATCCAGCTATCCAAGCGCGCTACTATTCAAGAACTCTCTCGGAACACCAGGCAATGGGAGGTTATACGCCTGGCTCGACGCTAACTGAACACGTTAGGCTGTAAAATTACGAAAACTTTTAGATGCCCCAGGTTAGACGTGAACAACATAGTTAAAATTTGGGTGCACTATTTATACGTGTGCTCAGGGCTCATGGTGTGAATGCCGTAATCAAATAAGCCCCTCTCCCTTCCTAAAATTAGCTAAGGCATGATACTATGAGCCCGAAAAGAGGTCGTACGAGTAAGATCAGTTCCCAGTTCAACTTCGTCGTCGCCCACCGATCGATTTACAAAATATTTGATGAAAATACCCACTTGGCCGACGTTATCAGTAGTTTTAAATGCTCCGGTAAGAATAATACACTAGGTTACGTGTTCACGGCAGAGTGCCCCGCCGTAGCAGTGACCGACAAAATTGTAGCCTAAATTAAGGCGGTGTCGGAAAGCACAGAGCACCGAGGGTGCCTGCTGTCCACGTGATGAATTTGAGGCTTAATTTGAGCCTTCAGATGAAATGTTCATCTTGCCTGGACATGCGATGTCACGTCCGCGATACCTTCATTGAACCTCGTCAGTAGGGGACGATAGGATGTATGGTGGGGAGTGGGAGCACGGGGAGAGGATTAGGGGAGTGTTGGGGGAATTGTTGAGTGAGAGCATAAGGGAAGGATGGAGAAGGAATGGGAGGACTGTTGAGAAATGGGAGCATAAAGGAAAGATGGCGGGATTGTTGGTGAAAGGAAGAACATGGGAAAAAAGAATGATGGGTGCGATTGCTGGGAATAGGAGTATGGGAGAGCGATGGGTGGATTGCTGGGAAGAGGAAGAGGAGTATGGGAGAGCGATGGGGGGATTGCTGGGAAGAGGAGTAGGGGAGAGCGATGGTAGATTGTTGGGAAGAGGAGTATGATAGAGCGATGGGGGGATTGCTGGGAAGGGGAACATGAGGAAAGAATAGGAACTTACCTCGGAGTAGTAGTATGGGAAAAGGGAGGTGAGAATTTTTGAGGAGAGGGAGAATGGGGATGTTAGCTGGGCTTAGGAATGAAGGGAAGCGTGTGAGGGTTACTGGAAAAGTAAGAAGATGTAGAAAAGTATAGTAATATTTTTGAAAATGGGAAGGGATGAGAGATTGCTATGGAGGAAGTCTGTAGAAATATTAGGATGGAGACAAGAATGATGAAGGCAAGAATAAATATAACTTTGACGTCTAAAAAAGGATTATCATGAAATGTTTTGCTTCGAACATATCAAATTTACCGAGATTCGTTGTATTCTTACGCGGTATTTCATTTCAGAATTTTTTACAGATTTTCTTGACTACACATCAGAGTTTTAATCTTTCGGCTCTCTTAAGTCATTCGCATCCTGCCGAGCACTCAATCCCACTCCTTCTGACGCCTCTTTTGATGTACAAGGATGTTCAGTCACCATGGAAAAGATAATCTGCTTGAAAAAGATATTAATTCAGCTTAGGAAAGATATTCAATAAGCTTGGAAAAAATACTCAGTCAGCTTGGAAAAGATATCCAGTGAGCTTGGGAAAGATACTCAGTGAGCTTGCAAATGATATCCAGTGAAACCGGAAGTAAGGAAAATCTAAAGGTTATGTAAGAACTCTACTTGGTCATTACTGCAATTTGCGCGCTCTGGAAAACCTTAAGGGCGTTTGGTGAACAGACCTTGTTCTTATAATAATTTTTTGTAGATTTTCATAACCTCGTCACCCCTACAATTGACCAAACAGATTGTTTACCTTTTCCTCTCCTAACAAAAGGGGTCTTGTATTTAATCTTAAGGCCACCGTTCAAAGTTGCTTGAATGTTCTCCGTAAGAGGAATTAGCGCCTCGCTGTCATTACATCATTAATAAATTCGGACCCATCATTGCGCGAGTCCGGGGAAACGTAAATTGTCTGCCTCTCGAAAAAAAAACACAATTGAAAAGGACTCATCATCTCCTGTGCTGAACTAGAAGAGGAAATGAAGATCGTTCATTCCCAATTAGTGCACTGAAGTTCGCTGAGAACTTTTCCTTAATCGATTATGAGAGGAAAATGGTCCACCGGAAAACGGGACCTGCACGACAAGCGCTAATGAAATTCGTTCTTTTAAGGCTGGATAATTTATCACAGTGCAACCTTAAATTCATACATACCGTGAGATGTTGTAACGCTGCTGTTTTATGAACTGGTAGATTTTTCCCTTGAAAGATGGACAGTTTATTAGGACCTTAAATTAATGCATACCGTGAGATGTTGTAACGATGCTTTTTGATGAACTGGTTGATTTTTTCCTTGAAAGATGGACAGTTTATTAGAACCTTGAATTATTCCATTCCGTGAGATGTAGGAACTTTTCTTTGCGGTGCATGAACCAGTAAATTCTCCCTGGCTGCTGCACGCTGCCCTCTGAACGATATGTGTACTACATGCTTATTTAAATCAATGTTAGTTATTTTGATAATAGATGCGAAAATGCTCCAGAGAATTTGTTCTTGTATCAAAGTTTCGGTGTTGCTTGTCTCAACAATTTTGGTTTTATAAAATCTTCAGCTTCATGAAGGTCTTGGTTTCGTGTTGCTCAGCTTGGCTGATACCATACTAACATTTTCTATCTGTGTCTTCTAGATTTACGATGTTCCTGTAAACAAACGTCTCGTTATTGATCGAGCTCATACAAATCAGGCTCCTAACAAAGTGCGAATAATTAGCCTCACATTTCTAAAGAAGCCCAGGGTTTCTAAAAACAGAAATTCGGGACAGTCCGATCGCAGATGTCTCCACCAAGTTATGAATGAACGGATGAAGGGGTACCTGCAAAAATGTATGACTAGGTACCTGCGCTGTATCAAAAAAATAGTAAGATTGTAAGTGCAGACATATATGTTTCATCATGCGTAAAATGTTCATTTTCATCTATGGAGGGTTTTTCCACGAGGAGGTACTTATTGCCCGTCATTTCGAAACAGACCATTCCGCCATTTCGCGCAAGCATTCGCAGCCAGTAGAAAACTCTTTCTGAAAATGATTTAGAGAGGATAGTTCTTTCGAATCTAATTCGTCGCTTGACTGAATGTGTGTGGAACGCTTTATGACTGAAGGTGTTTGGGAGGCGTTTTTTATGCCTGAATGTGTTTGTGAGCGTTTTATGACTGAATGTGTTTGTGGGGCGTTTTATGATTGAATGTGTTTGTGAAGTGTTTTATGACAATGTGTGTTTGGAGCGTTTTATGTCAGAAAGTGTGAGTACGTGGGACATTTAATGAATGAATTTGTGTATATATGTACAGCGTTATATAACTGAATGTCTATCTAGAGCGCTGCTAACTGAATGTGTATTTGAAGCCTTGTATAACTGAATGTGAGTGTGGAGTGTTGGATGATGGAATGTGTGTGTAGAGCCTTGTGTGCCTAAATGTATGCGTGTAGAGCATTGCATGACGAAACGCGTGTGCATGTAACGCGTCTTATATCCTCAGGACCGTTGACGCCGACGCTCGACGTGAATGCTCGGTCAAAAACAAATGGTTTTTGCCATCTCACGTCCGCAGGAGCAGGTTCCGCCTCTTATTCGACATGCGTTTTGCAGGGACAAAAATACTCAAGAAGAGCGATCCGCTATCCGGGATTTAGAGGATGACTTAGCGCCGGAAGGAGTTCGGTAAACATCCCTGGACGAGAGTTATTATCAGCATTGATGGCTGACAGCAAACCTTGAATAGGCGATGACTTTTGCGCTTCTTCTATGGGTGGAAAGATAAGCCTGGCGGTCCTCTGATTTATGGGAAGAAAAGCGTGGTGTTTATTTGATCGCATTAATTGTAAACTTAGCATTCATCTGAGTTATGGGAAGAAAAGCGTGGTGTTTATTGATTGAAGAAATGGTAAGTTTGGTTTCTTCTGATTTATGGAAGGAAAAGTGTGGTGTTTATTAATTGAAGAAATAGTAAGTTTGGTGTTCTTCTGATTTATGGGAAGAAAAGCGTGGTGTTTATTTATTGAAGAAATGGTAAACTTAGCGTTCCTCTGATTTATCGGGAAGAAAAGCGTGGTGTTTATTGATTGAAGAAATGGTAAGCTTGTGTTCTTCTGATTTATAGGAAGAAAAGCGTGGTGCTTATTGATTGAAGAAATGGTAAACTTAGTGTTATCCTAATTGTAAGGAAGAAAAGCGTGGCGTTTTTTTTTATTTATGTGAAGAAAAGTGAAGAGCTCCTTTCATTTAAGAAACGGTAGACTTAGTGTTGGTTGAATTAAGAGAAGAAAAGCACAAAGTTCTTAGAGTTTTGGAAAGACCCGCTTGGTGATCTTCAGATTACGGAAAGAGTTAGGAGTCATTTTTGCTGGTCACTCCACAGTCACTGAAGTGAGAGCTCCAGGAGGCTGAGGGAAGCATTCTATTCACCTGTATTATAGTGGGGGAAATAAAATGTATGCAACGTGATCAAATTCATTGCCTCATTTTATGCTACTTAATACAATGTGCAAATATATGATATATAAGAACCGCACTGTATGATCAGTCAAGTATAGTGTGGTGGCTGTTTTCTAATTCATGAAGTGCAGATATCGACTGCAAAACCTTGAATTGTTGAGTTTATTTAAATTTTGAAAATAACTCTGACGCAGCTTTTACAAGGATAAACTGTTCGTGATAACTTCACTAATTTTCAGTAAATGATGTTAAGTAATTTCAGTCGCTTCTCAAGAACTGATCGAGGAACCCTCTTTCGTAGGTGTGGTTCGATTTATAGTCTTCTCAATCCATTCATCTAACTAGTAACTTCAGTAATTTATTAAATTAACTTCAAATATTAGTTCATGCTTAGGTACGTATCAGTACATATAATTAATGAGTACTTAACTGACTCACCATTCCGAAAACGACATCTACTACCGTCTCTCTGGGTTCTTATATCACATCCACCGAGCTGCAGCTAGTTGTGCGTACAGAGCTTAGTGCAGCCGCATTACATGTGTATGTGAGGCTGCAGGTAGTGTTTCGTACGAAGCTAAATGCAGCCTTATCGCTTGCATGCATTAGGCTGTAGGTAAATTTTCGTGTCAAGCTCAAATGTAGCTTTATTGAATGTCTACATGAAGCTGTAGCTAGGTTTTAGCTCAAAGCAAAATCCAACCTGATCGCCCAAATAATTTGGTCGGTTAAGGGTTGATTTCCCTGCCGCAATTCTCGCTCGTTGGAAGGAGCAGAACTCCAGGGGCGTCTCAGAGTTACAGCCTCCAGGGAGCCTCCATCGCTACTCCCCTACGCAACTTCCCCACAAAAATGGCGGTTCCCGAGATTTTCTTTCCAGACGGCCGACGTGGGATTTCTGCCTTCTCCGTAGCGTGTTTTGGCTCTGCAACGACCCAATAGAATGTCGTGGAAATATTCGGTGAGGTATTCTCCCGTTTAATTAAAGGTTAACGCGTTCCCTGCGTTAGACTGTTCCATAGTTAGATTATTCCAGAGTTAGGTTAGGTTTGAATCCGGCGACACCTCCGTGATTAGAAGTTAAACGTGTTTTCGAATTTTTGCTGCCTATACATGTTCGGATTCATCGTATTTAGTTACTTTAATAACTAAAATATTAAGTTTTTTTTGCAAATGCAAATAAAACGAGTGTTGGCGCCCAGGCAAGCCATTAGGCACCACAGGTTAATTGGTACACTTATGGCCCAATACGCGGGGAGCGTGTCAAGTAAACCTTGATTTCAGTACATAACCAATCGTAATTTCAAGGGTGGTGTGGTTTCCATGATGCGAACTCGCGAAGGTAGACAGAAACAGTGTTTTATATGGATAATTTTTGGATTTTGTTGAAACACGATGTTCCTGCCAGCTTTTGTTATTTTGTTTATATTAGAACTGCGAGTTCCCACTCATAAATCAATCAGACAATTTTATTAGAAAAATTGTTCCCTATTCACGCGCTGCAAACTGCCTGAACGCAAAACTAACTTCTCATCGTATCATAAAAATGTGCTTCTGAATTATTACGGATATCAGGCGTACAATTTTTGATCACTAGTCACCATAGTTCAGCAGTTAATGCAGAATTAACTTTAGCTACAGCAAATTTCCGATGCTTGGTATCCTTCCTAGATTTTACACATCAACTTTTTTAAAAGTCGCGACGTTTTCTGATAACATCAAGTAAATTCACGTTTACATCGCACAAAGTATCGAACGTTGCCAAAACATTCCGTAAAAATGGAGCACGCAGAAGCTCAACAATACCGTTTCGATGATACTTATATGCAAAAAATCTGTAATTTGCAACAACTTAAGAATTTCATTTCGCATGTTTTAGAGTTACTCATTAGCGCATTAGGAGCCGTCGCAGTTAAATTTCAATTCGCCTGTTTTGGACTTACTCATTAACGCATTAGAAGCCGTCGCGATTACTCATTAGTGCATTAGGAGCCGTCGCAATTAAATGTCAATTCGCCTGTTTTGGAGTTAGTCATTAACGCATTAGGAGCCGTCGCGATTAACTTTCAATTCGCCTGTTTTGGAGTTACTCATTAACGCATTAGGAGCCGTCGCGATTAAATTTCAATTCACCTGTTTCGGAGTTAGTCATTAACGCATTAGGAGCCGTCGCGAATAAATTTTCCGATTTTCTTTCAGAACTCAGTTTCTAATTTCCATCAGAGCCAAAATCTAATTTGAAGGGAAAATATTGACAGTTTGCTGAACTAAAAGCTATCCCGTAAATCAGGCCGGCAATAATCTGAGAAGTCCCAAACTAAACTAGTGACCTATATTTTAAAAAAGCTTTATTACATTTTAATCCTGGAATAATAATCTCAGTTTCTCATACCCCGCATTTTGCCTGCCATTTTTTAATCTAAGGATTCAAGATTAAAAGTATGTCCTTCACCTAACCTTGGATTTAGGGTTACCATTCCAGGGTTTAATTAATTGAATGAACTGTATTTAAGCCATTATTCTCCCATTGCACCCTGAATTAATTTCACGCAATAAACTAACCTTTTTTTTCTTTCGTACCTTCGTGTCGGAATAAATGTTCCAATGAAAAAAAAACACGTGTGTTACCCGATGTTAAAAAGTGAACTCACATTAGCTTAACTGTGAACTTACATTAGCTTAACTGTCAAATTTAATCCGTTCACGTAACACATTAGTGCCGAATTTTTAATCTTAACACGTTGATTCCGATTCTCCACACAGGTCAAATTACATGCCGACAAATATCTCTACTGTGAATTTAAAAATGAAGGATTTTGGTTTTACAAATTTGGTTACTCTACTAATTTTCTTTCTAATCAGAACTAGCTTATTCGATTGATGAACTCAAATTTGAGGAAAACTCGAAAATTTGTATTTATACATGATAGTGCTTTGGTTACATTAGGTTAGGTTAGATGATCGCGTGTACCATATATGACCCACTTCAGAGTCAACGTGTTAACTGTTAAATTTAACCCATTCACGTAAGACATTAGTGCCGAATTTTTGTTCTTGGACTACCCACCAAAAAAGTATGTCCGTCACCGCTGGGTTATTAACGTATTGCTACTGAAGCATGTGGAAGCAGTGCGTAATGACTGCCTCTACCATCAGAGTCGTTGAAATCGGCACCATCAGGTGTACGAGCGCTGACGGGCCTGGCGGGACTACCACGTATGGCACGAATTTCTAGTTTGATTACTCACCTGTTCTGTCGTTCGTCAATTCTGTTCGAAATGCGCAGGTAAAACGCATAGTCGGATAAATTCCTTTTCGTACAATTCTTGATTTGCAAGTGACGCCAATCCCTTCCCTGGCACCGCAAATGCCGGCGTTTTTGAGCAGGGCGCCGCATCTGAAAAAAAGTGATTTACAGAGAAGTCACTGAGCGATGACTTAAGATTCACGCTGCTCACTCTAAATTCCACGCTCAAGCGAGAAATAGAAATACTGCCAAATGAACTGCATTCAGGTTCTCTAGAGTGACTTGCCACTTATTTCTCCCGACAGACGATGATACACATCAATGCAGAATTTACCTTGGTGTATTCGACTTACTGAAAGCGTCAGTTTTCAAAGTAAGCCTTAAATGCTTAAAAGCTTCTCAAATTTCAACCAAAATTGTTCCTTATAAATTATCCTCGACTGGAAGCCTTTCAGCTACGTACAAAACTTGTCTTCCAAATAATTATATTGACGTTTTCATCCATTTATTATGCATATTTTTAGGTTGAGCTGTGTTGGCGGGAGTCTTGAATTACGTGCATGTTTCATAATTTCATCCATGTTCAATGTAACTCGCTTAACATTTTAATTTTTACATCTATCCTAAATGAAATTTTATAGATTTAATACACACATATTAAACTATTGTAAGCCTTTGTTCATCTTCGTCCATTTAGCCATTTCAGCCCTGAACCTTGAATCAGTTCTCCGAGTTGAATCGAAACTTGACTACTAGGTATGTCAATTATACAGAACAAAAAATTTTAAACTTTCAATGAACGATTCCCCTCAGGGGGCATAGGATAGGCCATAGGCAATAGA